>QANZ01049788.1:19053-127581 GCA_003254925.1 Chamaecrista fasciculata | reverse complement strand
ATTTACCGTGTTTTCCGCTGCGCCAACCCTATGATTTCCAACAGTAGTCTCCCAACAAGCCTTCGATATTGCTCAGGATCATCCAAAGGAGGACTGTCAGAATCGAATTTATAGGCTTTTGGAAGTGGAGTAATGACAGGGGTAGCATCTGTTTGTTTAGTGTCAGCAATGATGTCAAGGATATATTTTCTTTGACATAAATAAGTGCCTGCAGAGTGACGAGCAATTTCAACACCAAGGAAATACTTGGCAAGACCAAGATCCTTGATGGTGAAGAGAGAGTCTAAGTATTGCTTAACCTCTGTAAGATCTGCTTCACATGGTCCAGTAAGAAGCATATCATCTACATAGATGATGAGGGCTATAAAACCAGTAGTGGTAGTTTTGGTGAAGAGGCAAAAGTCATGAGAGGACTGGACAAACCCATAATTAATTATTTGAGTAGTGAACTCTGAGTTCCATTCGCGAGAGGCTTGCTTTAAACCATAGAGGGATTTTTTTAACTTACAAACTTGGCCAAGAGATGCTTTAGTATATCCTTCAGGAGGAGTGAGATAAACATCTTCCTTTAAGAATCCATGGAGGAAAGCATTGTTAATGTCCAACTGATAAATTGGCCAACCCTTGCAAGTGGCTAAAGCAATGAAGATTCTCACAGTAACCACTTTGGCAACTGGAGAAAAACTCTCAAAATAATCCAATCCTTCAATCTGGGAGTACCCCTTAGCAACTAGTCTTGCTTTAAAACGATCGATTGTGCCATCTGCATTATATTTGACTCTATAGATCCATTTAGAGCCCACTGCCTTCTTGCCTGGAGGCAAAGTAGTTAGCTCCCAGGTCTGGTTAGTTTCAAGAGCCTGAAGTTCTTGCTGCATAGCAGACACCCAAGCAGGATCCTTAGCAGCTTGTCGATAAGTATAAGGTTCCTGTACTTTAGACACATTGGCGAAAAATGCAGTATACTGTGGAGAAAAATTAGAAATGGAGAAATTATGAGCAGAGAAATTACAGACGTAATCAGCAAGGTATTTGGGTGGATGTTTGGATCTGGAACTAATACGAGGGGGAGGTGGAGAATGAGTGGAGGAAGGGATTGAAGATGAAGATGGAATGTCAGAAGAAATATCAGTGGAGGAAGGAGGTGCAGATGAGCTCTCTGTAGATGAGTCATTATCAAAAGGAGTGTCTAAAGAAACAAGTGGAAGAGTAGGACCTGCAGACTGCAAGAAAGTATTGTCAGAAGCAAAAGGAAATGTATTCTCATAAAATTGTAAGTCACGAGTAATATGTATCTTATGACTTTGCAAATCAAATGCCTTGTAAGCTTTTTGGCCAGAAGCATAGCCAATGAAAACACATTTATGAGAGCGGGAAGAAAACTTGTCTTTGTGAGGATGTGTATTAGTGACAAAGCATAGAGACCCAAAGACTTTAAGACGTGTGTAGTCAGGTTTGGCATTATGTAAAATTTCATAAGGAGATTTCCAGTCAAGAACTGGAGTTGGCATACGATTTATAAGGTGAGAAGCAGTTAAAATGGACTCTCCCCAAAACTGTTTAGGAAGTTTTGATTGAAACATGAGGCTGCGAGCAATTTGTAAGAGATGCTTGTGTTTTCTCTCAACAATCCCATTTTGTTGGGGAGTATGTGCACAAGATTTTTGATGTATGATGCCCAATTTGGAAAAGAAATTAGCACAAGTGGCATTAACAAATTCGGTTCCATTATCAGAACGAAAAATTTTGACTGTTGTATTAT
Organism: Chamaecrista fasciculata; assembly: GCA_003254925.1. NCBI lineage: Eukaryota > Viridiplantae > Streptophyta > Magnoliopsida > Fabales > Fabaceae > Chamaecrista > Chamaecrista fasciculata. Next base: position 125,819 of record QANZ01049788.1, on the reverse strand, counting down.
ATTGGTTCTGAATTTGAGTAATGAAATGAATTAGTGTTGAAGGAACCTGAGACTTATATTTAATTAAGAAAGTCCAAGTAGCACGACTGAAATCATCGACAATGGTTAAGAAATAGTTGGTATTTGTTAAAGTTGGAGTGTTATAAGGCCCCCATAAATCAGCATGTAACAGTTCGATAATAGAGGAAGCTCGAGTAATACTAGTAGGAAAAGGTAAGCGAGATTGCTTAGAGAAATGACAAGTATCACAAACTGGAATAGGATCCTTAGTGTATGATTTTAAGTCTGAAATATGATTAATAACAGAAAGTGGACAATGTCCAAGTCTTTGATGCCAAAGTGTAGAAGAAGGAACAGAACTATGTAAAGCAGTACAAGCAAAAGCATTTGTGTAGTCATAAGAAAACTTATTAATAGTGTCACTATGGAAAGATTTTTTTGTGAGAATGTAGAGGTTTCCTTTCACTTCAGCAACAGCTAGCAGCCTTTTACTCTTCAGGTCCTGGAGAGTACAAAAATGTTGATGAAAAACAAGAGAAATAGAGGAATTAGTAAGCAGTTGATTAACAGAAAGGAGATTGAATCGAAAATGAGGAATAAAAAGAACATGATGTATAGTTAAGGCAGGATGCAAAATAGCAGAACCATATGTGTAGACATATTTGACAGTTGAGTCAGGAAGATGAACTTTAATGGGAGGAAAGATAGACTCAAATGACTGCAGCAAAGATTTGTTAAAACACATATGGGATGATGCACCAGTGTCCAAAATCCAGGAATCAGAACTTAAAGAAAAGATGTTAGGATCAAGGATACTACCAGCAAAATCAGAGGTATTGGCAAAACTGGCATGCTCCTCAGTTGATTTCCCACGAATATATTTTCCCATTTCTTGCTTGAAGAAGGTGGAGAACATGGAAGCAAAGTCAGCAGTGGAAGAATCAGCATGAGGTGCTTCACTCTCAGCAGCAAAGTTGACAACAGCTTTCTTAGCAGGCAAGTTCTTCCTGGATTCTTTGTACTCATGGTACCATTCAGGATATCCATGTAATTTGAAGCAAGTATCACGAGTATGGCCAGCAACATTACAATGATCACAGTATTTTTCAGGTTTCTTACCAAAATCACGTTTCTTAGTAAAAGACTTAGTGTCAGGTGTAGCAGGAGAAAGTTTAGTAGAAGCAGACTTTGCAAATAAGGCACTAGCATCATTAGTAACAGTGGAGTAGCTAAGAGTCACAGCCTTCTGGCTTTCAGCAGAAGCAACCATAGAGAAAGCTTTGCTTACCTTAGGCAAAGGGTCGAGACTCAGAATTTGGCTACGAACAACATCAAATTCGGGGTTCAAACCCATGAGAAACTGCAGCAAGCGCATCCAAGCAATGATATCCCTCATTTTCTGCGTGATGCCACATGTGCGATTGGTACAGGTACATGCTGGAACTGGAACGAGTCGATCCATTTCATCCCAGCCACGATGAAGTTTGCTATAATAAACTGTGACAGAGTCAGTACCCTGATGAACAGAGGAAATTTGGCGTTGGATGTGATATAGCTGAGGACCAGTACTCAGTCCGTAACGATCCTCAATTTCATCCCATAGTTTCTTGGCAGAGCTACAATAAACCAAGGTGTCAGCAATGTCCTTGGTAATAGAGTTCATAATCCATGACTTAATCATGGAATCCACACGTTTCCATTTGCGAAAAAGCGTAGCATCAGTAGGAGCTGTGAGAGAGCCATCGATGAACCCGATTTTGTCTTTGGCTTCAAGTGATGTTCGCACAGCAACACTCCAAGTAAGAAAGTTGGAGCCCGTAAGATGAGAACTAACAAGCACCATTCCAGGATGATCGGAATGATGCAAAAGCAAGGGACCATCATCGAGCTTAGGTGTAATAGAGTGAGCAGCATCACTCTGGGTAGAGGCAGAACTAGGAGAAGACGCCATTGATGAAGGAAGAAAAGAGAGCAGAAATTAGGAAGATAACGTAGGGGATCGATTTCGAAGCTCTGATACCATGAACCAAATGTGGTAGAAATGGCTGAATTTTTTATTACTGCTCAAGATCCTAATATACACCAAGCTATCACATGCACTAGGCACGGAAATAAATGCAAAGAAGCAGAAAAAATAACTAACTGTACAGCTGGCTAACAGAAGAATATTCTAGCTAAAATAAAAAATACAATATTCACAATTAATACGTGTACAGTTACTCATGTCAAGTTTAACAATCATAAAGCCATCCTTTTCCCACGCTTGTTCTTTAGAACATGGATGAGCTCATAAACAAGTTTGTCGATACTTTGTAAATTTGGTACAAAGCCATCCTCTTTGTAATATTTCTTTAAATAGTAATAACTTTTCAGTCGAAGTCTCATCATAAATTTTCTCTTCGATCTCTAACAAAGTAATAATAAAAAATTGTAAATTAATGAGATTCCAACGTAAACAATGATAATGTTAATATCACAAATTAGTTCAAAAAGTTTATGATAAAACTAACATTGATAATACAAAAATTCGTTAAGTTATTAAATTAATAAACAAAATCTAAGAAATCGAAACTCATCAAAATGCTAATATGTGAATAATCAAATTTTTCATATGAAATAAACTTAAATCTTCAGTATCCGATCCACCCTCGTCAAGTTATTAATCTAAAAGATTTTTTCTATATCTTTTAGGGAATATATATATATACTAGCTAGTTGATTTTATTATTTATGTTCAAATCTCAAGATTTACAGAAAATCTTTTCATATTTCATATCTGTTCATAATAAAAAATTGTAAATTAATGAGATTCCATCGTAAACAATATAATATTGATAGTGTTAATATCACAAATTAGTTCAAAACTTTTATGATAAAATCATAAAACTAACATTGATAATACAAAAAATCGTCAAGTGACTAAATTAATAAACAAAATCTAAGAAATACAAACTCATCAAAATGCATTAATAATCAAATTTTTATATGAAATAAACTTTAATCTTCAATATCCACCCTCATAATTCGCATATTCTCACCCTATATATTAATCTAAAAGATATTTTCTGTATCTATTACGGGATATATACTAGTTAGTTGATTTTATTACGTTCAATTCAAATCTCAAGATTTACACAAAATCTTTTCATATTTAATTTGAGTATTTTTTTTATCAACTTTATCGTATTTTCAAAATAAGAATAGATATTATTTTTGAATTTGAATATATTTTAATATCTTGTATATCTCTTTGATTAAACACATTCATAAATATGTAAATGAAAATGTTAAATAATTTATAAATTGTAAAATGACAATTGAACTATATATATCAAGTTACTATTCCTAACCTAATACTGAATATTACTGATCATTTGGAGTGAAATAACAAATAAGACACAGCAGTCACAAAAACATCATATATTATCCAGTTTGATCGAGATGAAAACACGATTTGTGATAATTACCGTCGTGCTTGTTTGCTTTTTCGTTACTAAGGTTTATCTAGTATAAATTTCGTTCTTAAAATTTGTTTATTTTAGTCAATTTAGTATCAATCTGAGTTAGAATTTAAATTTTTTTTAGACTAATCAAATATTTATATATGCTATTACTAGAATTATTAGACTAATCAAATATTTAATAAGTTTTATAAATTTATTACTAACATGTTTAATCAATCATATATCCAATAGATGAAAATAAAATATATTATTTAAAAAAAATATATGTAACATCACGGATTAAAAAGGATAGTCATAAAGGAGGTCTAGCTTCAACAAATGAAAACTTGATTAAAAAGGATGGTCATAAAGTTCAAATTTTAAAAAATAAATAGAGAAAACAAATGATTTTGTCCTTGAATTTATGCTAAGTCAACTAGTCCATGAATAATAGAAATATATTACTCATTCCTTGAATTATTGCAATTGTCAACAATTTGGTCCTTAGATCAAATTTAGGGACGAAAAAGTACAATATCAATATAATTTCAAAGATCAAATAGTATAAATTTAGTACAAATTCATAGACCAAAAAGTGTAAAGTTAGTCCAAATTCATGGATCAAATAGTATTAATTTAGTACTAATTCAAGGACTAAAAAAATATAAAATTAGTTCAAATTCAAGGACCAAAAAGTATAAAAATATTTCAAATTCAGGGACCAAATCATCACTAAGTATCTCATAGTTGATAATTGAAACATTTCAGGGACCAAATGTAGATTTTGATTATTCAGGGACTGATTAGTTAAGTAAGTGTTCATATTGTAAGTTGCACGTCAACTATCACTGTTTGAAATGATAGTGTACTCACATTGATTGTTGGCAATGTCTTTTAGCATATGCCATTTAATTAGAAAAAATGCACTATTCTTTTATGTTATCAAAAGTCTAAGGGTGTTCACAGTGTGGTTAGGTTGGGTTGGACTGGTTTTTTTTTTAAAAAAAATGGGTTAATTTGCGTTGGGTTAATTAGAATACAAATTATTTCAATCTAAACTAAAAAAGAATGGTTTGGGTTGGGCAGACTCGTGGGTTAGCCCAATCCAATTTATAAGTATATTTTTTTCAAAAATATATTTTATTCAATAACTTTTTTTATTTTTCATTGCTTTTGAATTGAAATTTTAATGAAAAAAATCCTACTATTATAAAAATTATTCTTAAAAAATTCCTATTATGACCAAATTTATAAAAGCCATATACTTATATTTGAAGTAGTTAAAATTGGTGTAAAACACACAACAAGCTAAATTTTAACATTTTTAACTAAGATGTTCATGGCTGAACTATATCAATTTTCATGGAAAGTTTTTTTGTAAAAAGAATAATCATAATAATAAGTGGTGTAGGTTAGCTGGTTGGGTTGGGTTGAGTGGATTCAAAATTCGTAAACCTGTAGCCTAACCCAAACCCTTGCAGGCTCTTTTTTTTCTCAAGCTAAACTAACCCATCAACCAAAACCAAACAAACTCAAACCTACGGGCTGGGTTAAGTTTGGCGGATTAACTCGAATCATTGAACATCCCTTCAAAAGTCAATGTCTAATCATCTCAACTACGCCAACAATTTGGCATTAATCTAATTTAATAATTACTAAAAATTCATTAATTTAACATTCTTATGTAAGCCAATGCTATAAAATATACGTAGAGAAAGCCAATAATAAAGAGTTATAATCATATGACTCAAATTTTTATATGCAAAGATCTAAGAGCCATCATTTATCAATTTTAATTTTAATTTATATCTCTAATTGAATAAATTTTTAGTCAAAAGCAGTAACTTCATCCCAAAACTTTACATCAACAGTTAATTTTGTTCCCAATCTTTTTTTTGCAGTCAATATCGTCCCCAATGTTCCACATTTTGATCAATTTTATCCCTTGCTCTTACTTTAGCTAAATATTAACGACAAAATCTGTGTGGCTAACGATATGTAATATAAAATTGATAAAAAAACTAAATCCTAACTAATCAAATTGAAAAACAGAATGTAGTTTGTTGTTAATTTATTGAGAAAAGTTAGTCAAAGGATAAAATTGATCAAAATGTAAAACATTGGGGACGAAATTGACAGTAAGAAAAAGATTGGGGACGAAATTGACAATTGGTTTAAAGTTTGGGGATAAAATTAGTACTTTTTTTCAAAGTTTTATCACCATTAATATTTAATATGATACATAGACTCAATAGGGACTCGCAACTTTTACCCTATGGGTCGGAGTATGGGTCCAAGTTTGGGTATAGTGGTATCCTACCCCTACCTTACAAAACTTTATGTATTGAGAAAATATTAAATTATAAAGATAAAATATCAAATTTTTCATACATATTAAACTATATATTTTAATAATACTGATTTTTGTATTTTTAGTAGTTATAAATACAAAAAGGAAATGATGAAATTAAATTTTATATTAGTGAAATTATAAATTTATTATAAGAATCTTCAAGGTCTGGGTACGGGAATTAGACTATTTACCGAGTCTGTGGATGAACATTAATTTTAATACCCTCTCATGTCTGAGTTTGGGTACAGATCCGAGGATCATAGTACTATATCCATACCCTTCTCATTATCATCCATACATCAGACAAGATAGATCCAAAATGCATTGTGTTAGCTTTGATTGATGAAGCAATTGAGCATAATTTTGATAAACCCAACAATAGAAATGTCATGTTTTGACCACAACTTTTTAAAGTAAAAATATCTAATTGTACGAATGTTGATTATTCATTACAATTCTATTCATTTCAAATTTCAACATTGTTAATTTTCTTTGACTTTGTCCCTTGTCATGACCATCAACAAAAGCCAAGGTCACTCATTATCAACAATTGGTTTGTATCTACCACCTCCAATGTTTACTCATTGCCAATTATATGTTGCATTATATAGAGTTCGTTCCAGGGAAGGTATTAAGATTTTATTAGCACATTGAAACAGAGAAGAATCTAATTGTTCAAAAAAAAAAAGCAAAAATGAATCTAGGGGGAAGACTGAAAATGTTGTTTATAGGGAAGTTTTCCAAAATGTCAAATGACGATGAACGATAATATATTTTCTTTGACACCAATTATTAAATAATTTTTTTATTTACAGTGTTATTAACATTAACCACATATTGAGATTATAGTACGTAATTTTTTTGATGTTTATCATAAACCATATTAATTAGTATATAGAATGTTGTATACTTTGTAACTTATTATAAATTTGTAATAGTATAATCACTTGTGTATCACATGGGTCAATCACTGTGAAATAACAAAGTGATAAAATATTTTTACACAAACCCCAATGTTCGGAGCCTACTATCATCGCTATATTTCAAGATGCAACTATGATATTTTTCAGTTTATCACCAAACACGCATCAGAACTACTGACAACTACAAAAACTTATACTCGCCGCATTGATTAATGTTTTTTTTTAAATAGCATTGTTATTGGCAACCGATGAATTTATTAATTTTAATTTTTTTTTACTTCAAAATGTATTAGATGAAGAATCATTATTCAAGATTGGCGTTGAAGTCTTATTATGAAGCAACTAACTAAAGCACAAGCTGAAAACCATTTCCCGTGCATCGCAAGGGGCCTAAACTAGAAATTGTTATGTTCATCATTATGTCATCAAACTCCTGACGTCTTAATCTTGAATCTAGACTATGGAGCAACCAGTTAAAGTAGAAGCTAAAAATCAAATTCCCGTGCATCGCAGAGGTCATAAGCTAGTCATTATATATATAAATCGCCGGATGGAGTTTTTCATGGTACAACGAAAATCATCATTTGTTATTATAATTTACGGTATATATAAGATAAGCATCCATGAGATTCAATATAGGGCATGTGTATGTAAATATAAATAACGGGCACGTCGTAAACCCCGCAGTAAATATATAGAAGCATGCATGAGATTCAATATATATATATATATAGGGTATGTAATTTATGTGATGTGTATGTGATAATTAAATATTAAAAGTTTGAGATGGAAACAATTGGTGTGGTAGGTATCATCTTGGGTGTTAGCGCTGTGGTCCTTATGGGTATATTGGCAATTTTTTCACACCTAGAGAGAAGAGAGGCATAATAATGTTGCCTAATCTCTCACCCAATTCAAATTCACTCATTCAATAGTGTATTCTATTGTCTCTTCATATTTTTTTTGGTAAGCAAAAGTTTAAGTGAGTTGGGCCTCGAAGACTCATCAAAGTCAAGGCATGCCTCCAGACTCTATAAGCGCTTTTAGAAATATTTACAGATCGCCAACCAACAAGATTCTCACATTGGTAGTGAGAATCGAACTCATGACCTTATGGGTTATGAGTCGACTCCTTACCAATTGGGCCAACTTTTATTGACATGATCTCTTCATATTTAAAGTTTACACGAGTAAGTATATATATATATATTTATATATAGTATTAGGAGTCTTGTAATATATTCTGAATTTATATTTTTAATGCTTTTTATGTAATAAAATATATATTCTTGAGTCTGAGTCTTGTTTTTTTCTTAAAAAGTAGCTCTTCAAAGCTAAGGTGAAACCAAAAGCAATGTCCTAAGAACCATCATTAGGGCAAGGATAACAACGGCTAGGGTACCTAATGACTGATGATTTTATCACTATTTTTGTATTTGTAACCATTTATCTCATCCAATACCTGTATCCTATTCATATCTAATAAATTAATCTTCGTATTTGGCTATCAAAAAAAAATTAATATTCGTATTCGCATCTTATCCGATATTCGTTATTCGACGAGTACTCGAAATATACAAAGTACCCAAAATACTTGAAAAAAATATGAAAATAAGATATAATATCCTATTTTATAATCTGATTATATGAAGTACTCGACCGGTATCTATCAACTAAAATAAGTTAATGAAATTATTACTGATTTATATTTAAAATTTCTTTTAAAATAGGAAACTATAAAATAACTAATATATGATTATATAAAACTAATTATGTCTAAACAATTATGACTTTGATCTCACGCCATAATTTTCATAAGACAACGAGTGCCTCCCCTTAACCCAGAATTATTTTATTATAAAGCAGGGAGTGGAACTCTTGTGAAATATGTATTAGGTATGTTGGCAGTCTTTGTTCACATTAGATGCATGGAACAGAGTTTTAAATGTTTTTTAATTATACAGATACAGTAGTTGATCCCTCCTAATCATCGTATCCTTTTGGATGTCTAATGCTAATTATAATAATTCCTAATTAAACATGTCACTCAGTTTTACTAGATGATCAAACATCTCTCCAATCAATTTATCATGGCTTTATTGCTATAACATGAAAATGACTGAATGAGGATCTTCTATATATATATATATAGAGACCTCTGCAATTCAGCATTTTGTTGTAATGCATAGGTTGAAATCTTAAGTTAAACTTTTTGGTGCTTCTAATGAAGCTCTTCTATTACACAAAAATCACTCAAACATAGTTTACAACTTCAGCATCACATGTAATATTTTTATCATAAGATTTTGATACTAAATGCTAAGAATCTTATGTCCTTCTGCAAATTCCACACCCCACTTCTTCCTCCAGAGGAAAAAAGGGTTAGCTTGAAGGTTACATGTTTCAAATTTCTTTCTAAACAAGTTATTTGAACCATATATTACACAAAAATCTGATACTACTGAATTACATGTTCAAACTCCTAAATGTTTCAATGAAATATAACAGAACTAAATGAAGGGCCACTGATGCTAAAACATATTGAATCCTCAGCATCTTTTGGCAGAGACAATCAATGGCAACCGCGATGCGTCAAAATTGACATAATTTCATGTACCATAGCTGCGATCTCCTGCATCTCCAAGGCCAGGAATAATGAACCTAAAAGACAGAAATAGAGATAAAATGAATTAACAACCTAGTCTTTCAAAAATAAACCGGTTCTCACTTGGTCCTTTAAATTTTAAGGGTCATCTCAGTAATAAAAGAGTACTTTACTTCCACATTGTCCTCACCCATTATCACAAATGAAAAGTAGAGATGTTAGATGAACATGAAGCTAATGTCTTTTTTTAATACTTCAGACTAACTTGGTGAAAGACAAAGAACTCAAAATTGTGTGCTTTTTAATAACTTCAACATTTAATACCACGTTTCATTGCCAAGTAACTATTATGCATGTTTAAACACTTCAATTGTATCTATTAACCATATGTTATTAAAGTTAAAATATCAATCCATTCAAAAGAAAATAAATATATAATGTCAGGGACTAACCCTTCGTCATTGACTGCAGGGTCAACACTTCCGGTATACACACGAAGACTGCAAAATATATAGAATTAGAAAATAGAAACAGATATATAGCTTGAAAGAAAGTGAAGACTGAAGAAATTTAAATTATGAGATTACCCAGGGAACTGCTCCCTCAGCTTTTCAAGGGCTGGAGGAGCAGAGACAGCAGAAATCTGCAATTTCATATTATAAATTAGCTAGGTTACAGATGAAAGACGAACATAAATCAGTAAACTCCATTTTTAGATGAATGCACATTGTAAATACCAATTTAATGCATAACATAGAAGTGTCGTTGTTATATACTCCCTCCAATTCACAATATCTGCTAGAATTTTAGGAATGTCTATGTTTCAAAATATGGTGTTTTACAAAATCAAGAAAGCATTAATTTATTTTTTACAATTTTATTCCTATCTATCCTCTCTTAGAATAAATATTGAAAAAATAAATAAGGGTAATATAATCTTTCTATCTTATATTTTTCCAAGTTTAAGGTGAACTAATAATTTCTCTGGTCTGTGCACACCCACTAAAATAAAGCAGATATTGTGAACCGGAGGGACTATAAACAATCAAGCCGCACGTAAAGATTTTCTTTGGAAAAAGAATAAATAAAAATCTATTGTTTGTAAGATATAGATACTAACCACTTTAATCTGCTTGTTGCCAACTCCACGTTCTTTTAAGAGTTTGAGAGCTGCCACTATAGTTCCACCTGCAATTCATATGGAAAGAGAAAATCTGTATAGGCCACATAATGAGGATATTTTCTGCCAAACCAAATTTCAAGAATATGACAGCTTGTAAAATTTTGCAAGCAAAATAAACCTATCCAACTTTAAAGAAATATTTTTCTATTTTTTCAGAAAAATATTTAATTATCAATTCTTTTTATTATAGAAAAAATCTAATGCCAGCCCATACAAATGCAAACAATGAGACTATCGCCATTGGAAAGAAAACTTTAACAACACAGAACTTGAGTTTACTTTGGACTAAGTTCTTTTTGGGATTTATCAATTATTAATTTTGTAAGAAATGTATCTCATAAGGCTGCCCATGCTGAAAACTGACTCATAAGGAAAATTTCAAGTTTCAACATTTTGTTCCCAATTTAAATTCTCACTTTGAACTTATTTTTTTAATTTCCAAAACATAATTATGCTTCTTAACTAGTGCCAGGTGCACATGTATGTGTGTGCATGTGAGACTAATCAACCAGTTAACAAATTGTTAACTTCTCTGATGAAAGGTAAAAAGAAAATAAGCCAAAAGTCATTTTCTTGATGAACATCCATGGGAGCCAAAGCTCTAACATTGGTGGATTATTTATACCTGTTGCCAGCATAGGATCGACCACAAAAACTTTGGCTCCTTCTGGAAACTTCTCAGGTAACCTAGAAATTATTACCACTTACAATTTCAGAAACGTATCATGAAAGATTCTCCAACATTTAAGTAAAATAAAGCAAAAGCAAAAGAATAAGAAGTGGCTTGCCCCACCCTTACACAGCCAGCCCCAAAAGTGAGAAGGAAGGATGAAGTAGAAAAAAAGGGAAACAAAAAAAGTTCTTACATGTTCAGGTATATAGTTGGCTGAAGAGTTTCCTCATCTCGGCCTACACCTAACACAAATCAGAAATAAAAAGACAAAAGCATTGTTACCAAAAACAATCAAGTACTCTAATTTTTAAGAACAAATGCCTCATCATTACCAAAAACAATCAAGAATGAATTCCTTGTCAGAATTAAAAGTCAGATGCAGTTTTAAACATGTGAGCAAATTACTCAAGTAAACTATGGAACAATATATATAAATATGTACAAGAAGAGTTTTTCTGCATAAATTGATGTTTATCGGATATCATATCCTCCAAATTACAAAAATATGAAGTTACGGAGCATTTATATCCATAAAATGTTTCTAAACTATTATACCATTATGACCAGGTCCTTACCTAGATGATATGTTATTGACTTGGGCAATATCGATGATGCATGTTCTGCAAGAGCAAGACCAGCTCTCAAAATTGGAACTACCTGAAGAACAAGAAACATTGAGGAGATATCTTGCAGAAAAGCACTATACAACCAGATACATCTCCGAAAAACTTTGCAGTTCAGTATACTAAGGATAAGGTTGAAAGTAGTAGGATACTTACAGCCACAGGCTTCCTTGGATCTATGAACTCTACTGAGCCAACACCCATTGGTGATGGAATCTGTCCTAAAACAGTTGGCTGCGTGCAACAAAAGGAACAAAAACTAACCATTAAATCCAGCATTAGATGCAGAGAAGAAAACAAAAATTCACAGGAAGTTATGAAATAACACCAAATCCAATTTTTCCTAATGACTTAGGAGCCGAAGAAGTATTGATCCATAAGATTGGAAACCACACTTAATCTGATTGAACCTAAGAGGAGATTAGGGAGAGAATACTCAAGAGAAGAATCTCCATGCTTGAGAAATAGTGATAGTGAAAGAGAGAGAATTAATCAGACAAAGAGATAAAGAGAAAGATAGAGAAAGGAAGACTCAAGTAGGAGAATCTCCATACTTGAGAAAGAGAGAGAAGGAGAATCGAATAGAGAGAAGACAGTTTCTGCAGTTGAATTATGTCATTAACATCACACCATTACAATCCTAACACACATATTTATAACTACCATAATGTAACTGGCTATATAATTATAATTAATAAATAATAGTAACCAACCTTCCTAATAATAATAACCACCCCTTATATAATTAATTATTAATTATTAATAATATCATAATCTAAGATTGTAACATTATCCCCTCCTTCTAAACAAGCCTTGTGTTGGGCGAAAGCGCAACCCCACACGACAAGTGAAGGAAGAGGAAACGGAGAAACGAACACAAACCCTCAAGACCTACTCCACAGCCCCCTCTGGGATAAACTTCACTATCTGTAATTTTTGCACGGAAAAATTACAAACCCTCTTCAATACAATTTTTGACCGGAGAAAATTGCAAACCCTCTCTCAAAAATGACTCACAACTACCCAAACCCCAATACATCCATTAGGATTTCTTTGTAAGTTGTGGTGCCAAAGAAGTTCATACCTCACTCTTATTTATACAAGCCTCTCACCCCCTCAATTTTATTCCCACACGATGTGGGACTTTGAAAGAAAGCCCAACAAATCCTCCCTTCATTCAAAGTCCCACATAATCAAACTCTATCAAAAAAACTGACCTCTCTACATACTTAGCTTTCTGATTTCCATCTCTGAGAACACTGTAGTCCTCCCTCAAATAATCTGTGTGGCATCTCCTCGTCGCTTGCACAGCATCGTCTGCACGGCATCTCTTCGCCTGCATGACATCTCTTCTTGCTTGTGTAGCATCTCCTCGTCACCAACACAGTATCATCTCATCACGTACGTGGCGTCTCCGCGTCGTTTGCATAGCATCGTCAGCAAGGTATCTCTTCACCTGCATGACATCTCTTCTTGCTTGTGCAGCACCTCTTCGTTGCCAACGTAACATCTCATCACTTCAAAACATCTCATCATTGTGCACAAGTCCGTTCTCCCATCAAATAACGGAACTTTCAAACCTCAGGGTCATCATCATACCAACAGACAACCAATAACCAACACCACAGAACAGAGAGCCAATAACCAGCACCACAAACAGTCTAACAGACAACCACTCCAACTTCTAGAAAACTAACTTCAAAACTAGAATTAAAATCAAAAGCTAGACTGAACCAACCTCTCTTGACGTTGCAGTGCCTCTGTTGACTGGCTGACCCACTTGCTCCTTCCTCTCCCTTCTTCCTCCCTAGGCTGGAACCACAGCTCTGATACCACTTGTTGGGCGGAAGCGCAACCCCACACGACAAGTGAAGGAAGAGGAAACGGAGAAACGAACACAAAACTTTAACGTGGTTCAATGCCTCAAGACCTACTCCATAGCCCCCTCTGGGACAAACTTCACTATCTGTAATTTTTGCACGAAAAAATTACAAACCCTCCTCAATACAATTTTTGACCGGTAAAAATTGCAAACCCTCTCTCAAAAATGACTCACAACTACCCAAACCCCAATACATCTATTAGGATTTCTTTGTAAGTTGTGGTGCCAAAGAAGCTCATACCTCACTCTTATTTATACAAGCCTCTCACCCCCTCAATTTTATTCCCACACGATGTGGGACTTTGAAAGAAAGCCCAACACCTTGTCCTCAATGCTGAAAGGAACGAGATGAACAACCCAATACACCATAATTAACAGCACTGTTCACCAATAGCCTATTACATTTTTTTTAATAAATCTGAGACCAAAGTAAAGATGGGGCCCAATAAGTAAATAATAAGCCTAGTCAATAATTCATTGACATTAGAAACCAGTGGCCTAGGTGCGTGGAAGCCATCATTTTTTTCAAACGCCACCATCAACACAAGCGAAGAACTGTTACAGTGGAACGAGAGCGTGCCATGGAAAGCAATGGCTCTGGTACCAAAATGATAGAACCTAAGAGGAGATTAGGGAGAGAATACTCAAGAGGAGAATATCCATGCTTGAGAAATAGTGAAAGAGAGAGAATCAGACAAAGAGATAAAGAGAGATAGAGAAAGGAAGACTCAAGTAGGAGAATCTACATACTTAAGAAAGAGAGAGAAGGAGAATCGAATAGAGAGAGAAGACAGTTTCTGAATCTGAATTATGTCATTAACATCACACCACTACAATCCTAACACACATATTTATAACTACCATAATATAACTGGCTATATAATTATAATTAACAAATAATAGTAACCAACCTTCCTAATAATAATAACCACTCCTTATATAATTAATTATTAATTATTAATAATATCATAACCTAGGATTGTAACATAATCCTTGTGTAACTAACTTGTTTTAAAGTAGTGATCTGTAATAATGTATATAGAAACAACACGGCTCTCTTATTGACTGTGTGCTGCAATCAATTCCTAGGTATGATGCTAAGAGCAGGTTAATAGTCATCTTCTCCTCAACCACTACTCCATTTTCCTTAGTTTTTTACTCTGCTCACACCTGATTTCTCTGGTAGATAGCATTTAAAAAAGAAAAAGTTCTCAAAACTCTAGTTGACTCTTTGTTGAATCTACCTAGAAATCCATCAAACACAAATTTGACCTCTAAAACTGATTCTATGATATTCAAACATCCTAGCCCTGAGGCCCAAACATACTAATAACAAGAACTCAATTCTCCTATACAATTATTTTCAAAACCCGAGTCCTGACCCTAAACTATTAAATCCTTAACCTTTGTCCTTCATTAGAATTATATTTAATGCAGGAAAAACCCTTTAGAAGCAAAAGAGCAACTGCAAAACAGAAGGAATATATAACAGGCTCATAAACTGTGAAATAAAAACTAACCATCCAATCCCTCGAGGCTTCATATAGTAGTAGCCTTCCCAACTCAGCCATTGCATTTCCTTCAAAGTTGCAAAAATAATTCAATCAGGAAATTACAATTCAAGAATGATTAAATTTAAATATAGGTATAATGACCATTAGACCTATGGAGGCAGAGTTGGCCAAATGGTTGAAACCCGGGGAAGGGGAAGACAAAAAAAAAACTATCCATGAAACTATCTGGAAAGATTTATTTATCAATAACCTAAAGGTTGACATGTGCAAGGATAGAACGCGATCCATATAGCTGACCCCACTTAGTGGGAAAAGGCTTTGATTATTGTTGTTGTATAGGTATAATGGCCAAAAAAAAATTAAATATAGGTATGGAAAAAGGATCAAAAGAAAGAAAAGCGGGAAACCAAAATCTTGAATGTTTCAAATAAAAACAGAACATTGATCGGTGTTTGATCGTTAAGATCAAATACCAGAATTGTAGCCCACATTAGAACATATTATACTCACTATAGATAGAACAAGCAGTATGTTTGTTCCTCAGAACCGAAACCCAGTGCTTGATTAACGGATGAGAAGGTACACAAACCTTCAAAACCAGTAAAAAACAAAATGGTTAATCAAACAATCAAGCTAATCTATATATAATTAGCAAATACATTAAACCAAAATCACAAGTGAAGATAGAAACTAACAAGCATTGTGTCCTCAGAAATTGGTATATCCTCCATGATCATGTGAGACCTCACACCACCAAAGCTTCGGCGCCTAGCGGTGGGAGAGGAGAAAAACAAAGAATAAGGGTTTTTACGGAAATCGAGAATCCAATCAATGAGGGGGGAGACGTTTTCATTTGAATTAAGATGAAATTACATAAAAGCCCCGTGTGATTAGAGATGATCAAAATAATCAGATCTAATAGGACTTGAAANACTAACAAGCATTGTGTCCTCAGAAATTGGTATATCCTCCATGATCATGTGAGACCTCACACCACCAAAGCTTCGGCGCCTAGCGGTGGGAGAGGAGAAAAACAAAGAATAAGGGTTTTTACGGAAATCGAGAATCCAATCAATGAGGGGGGAGACGTTTTAATTTGAATTAAGATGAAATTACATAAAAGCTACATGTGAAAATAATCAGATACTCAATTTTAATGGATTCGGATTCGGGTATAGTAGTACCTTATTAAGGTATACTTTATTCATACCCTATCAATAATAATAAATATTAACTTTTATATATAAAAAATATGATACTTTAACATTTTCTATTGAAAAAATATTAAATATTTCATAAATATTCAAATGTTTTATTAATAAATCTCTATTAATGATTTTCTTTTTTTTAGATTTTAGTAGTTATAGAAGTAAAAAATTGGATAAAAATAAGTTTTGTATCAATAAAAAACAATTTATTTTTAAATTTTTTTAGGTCTGGATCCAAGTATGGGGATTAGACTACCCAGGTATAGAGATTGGGATTGATTTTGATACCCATTCATATTCGGGTCCAGGTCCGGGGATCATAGTACTACCCATAATCATCCCTATATGTGATATGACCAAATCTCACATTGATGCTATATAGTTTTTCAAGTTTCACATTGGGTAATTGAACTTTTCTCGTCGTTAAACAGTTACGGTACACGTGGTATTGTTTCGTCAATTTTAATGAAAAATGTTGACGTGATTCTCACGTGACTAAGTAAAATTTCAAATTTTGGTCTACAAACTATTAGAATATCAGATAAGTTTTATTTTGGTCCTAAAACTATTTTGTTTAATTTTGATCCTTAAACTTTCACATTTATTCCATTTTTTGTCCAAATTGAGCCACTTCATTTAAAAAAAATCAATTTTTTTTGACTCATTTATTTATTTTATGTATTTTTTTAACTTGTATATATTGATAAAAAAAATTAATTATGTATCAGTTTAATGATGTTTATATTAATAAAAATATTTAATTTGATTTATTTGTTAAAAAATTAATTATGTATTTTAAGATGTAAGAGAAACCAACAACTGAGATACATTGGAAATCGATTATTAAAATTGTGTCACGTCAATATTTTTCATTAAAATTGATGAAACAAAACCTTAGGTACCCTAACTACTTAGTGACGAGACACTCAGGTACTCAAAGTAAAACCTAAAAAATCACACAGCAATAATGTGAGATTTGGTCGTAACACGAATACCTTTTCTGTAATTTACTTTTGGATTAATGACTGAATAAAATAGAAAATTTGAGGACTACAACGAAAACATAAAAACTGTGAAGACTATAGAACAAGATTTCCTCAATAGTTTGAGGATTATAATTAAATGTTGACTACTTAAACTAATAAACTTGTTTTTTTTTTTTTTTGAAGAAGGCCAAGAAAGCCACAAATTCATTCCACACACTGTACATATTCAGTATAAGTCACAAGAACATAGTCATTGGGAAAAGAAAATGATATAATTTGAGGAAGATAATGGTGGGATTGAATTGAAAGAAAATTTTATTATTGGGGGATACAAATACAGATTTCATTCTTTAATACACACTGTTCATATGCTACTGACGCACACAAGCTTTGAATTTAATATTTAATATTGGAAGACATTTAGCAACGGTCCAAACCGCGGTTAAACGTGGGGAAAACCTTGGATAACGGAAATGATTACATCTGAAATGGTTGTGATGTGACAAACAAAGATGTTGCATTAAGGTTACAAAAAAAAAGGTGTTTCATTAAGTGTTCGTTTTTTTGGCCAGGTGTTTCATTATGTGTTAGCTACGGTAAACAGTAAAAAAAGGTGTTTCCTGGTTTGCCATGGTAAAATAAAGAACAAAGAGAGAGAAGTTACACCAGTTTTTCTCACTAAATATTCAAAATATTATAATTCAACTAAATTCACAACTACTTCTAAGATGAAACAAAAAACTATATGCATCCCAATTTAAGTAATATCTCAAAAATCATACATCTCCCATCAAAAGTAGTTCTTACTAACTAGGATGAAAAAATATGACTAAGTTGTTGAGTATCTTCAAGATTTGGAACATCAGAGTCAAACTTACTTATTTTGTAAGAACTTGTAAAGAGTTCTTGTTAGATTGATACAATATCTGATTAATATCTATAATTATTCTAGGATTAACATTAGGGATTGTGATTAGTAATTAGCTATAATCTTTCCTGTAATTACTCATTTGTGTTTTCCTTCCTAGAATAGATTCATTACTCACTTGTATAAATACCTTTACTTACATGAGATCAATAACACAGTATTTTCCCAGACAATATTTGTCATGGTATCAGAGCCATAGAGCTTTTCTTCCGCTGTTGTNCCAAATAAGCTTGAAATCTGAAAATAGGATTGAATAAATAAGGGTAATATATACAATCTTTTTATCTTATATATAAACAAATCAAGCAACAAAGAACTAAGAGGGGGTGGGGGTTGACACACTCAATCCACAAGACACATCCTTTTGGAAGACGACTTGGCAAGCCAATTAGTTACCCTCTTCATCCAGATTACCACTGGAACATAAAATTAATTTCATTCACAATATTATTCAACCCCAAATCCCTCTTAGCTAGGATCACTAGAAAGCAATCTAGCTACCACCCTCCAAAGAAGGCAGTCATCTGTCATTCCATATATTTAGACTCCTACCATCATCTACTCTCCACATCAAACCTTTGAGTAAGAAATCTCTTTCTTTCAACAAACTACACCACGCCCAAGAGGCTCTTGAGCATTTCCCAGCAAGAAAATCACAAATAGGAAAATATAGTATGTAATCCTTACCCACGGATCATTAAGAGAACTGATCACCCTCCAAGCTTGCCTAGCCAGTAGAGCCAAATTGAAGCAAGAGTAAATCCCTAAAACCCATGCCACCAATTTTAATTTCTTCCATATAGTCATTTTCTTCCAAGCAACCCAATGAATTTCGCCACCTCTCTCATTCTGCCCTCACCAAAATCAGAAACTAACTTGTCAAGATCTACGCATGTCTTCTTAGGAAATTTCAAACAATACATTGCATAAGCAGGCACAACATTAAAAATTGCCTTCATTAACAGCAATGCATTGCACATGTCTTCTTANCACTACTAGAGTCAACTTGACCAGTGAGGAATTAGAGAAATTGAGGAGTTTGTTGAACACTCTAGCACCACCTCCTAATATAGGTAATTGTCCTACGGTGTTCTCAGGTATGTCTTCTCAATCTTCTCAACCTTCACCCTGTTTTTCCTTTGTTTCTAATGTTTCGGATAAAGTCCTTTGTGATACCTGGATCATTGATTCAGGGGCCTCTGATCATATGACCAATTCCTTTCATAAATTCATCTCCTATACCCCATGTCCTAGCCATCGAAAAATCACTTTAGCAGATGGTTCAGCTACTGTAGTTGGCCAAGGAAATGTTTGTTTAAATGCTCACATCATTCTTAAAGATGTTCTTGATGTTCCTAAACTTTGCTATAATCTTATTTCTGTTCATAAGCTTTCATCTGACTCTCATTGTAGCGCAATTTTCCACCCTACCCATTGTGTTTTTCAGGAACAAGGCACGAAGAGGATGATTGGACATGCTCAGGAGCATAATGGTCTATATTATCTCAAAACTGGTAATAAGGGATATAGTGTTCAAAGTTCGTCACCCCATTCGTTCCATAGCCTTTCCCTTAAAACCCATAAAGAAAAAATTTGGCTTTATCATCTCCGTTTTGGAAATCCATCTTTTCACACTTTAAAAGTTATGTTTCCTAATTTGTTTGGAGGGTTAGCTATTGAAGATTTTCATTGTGAAGTTTGTGAACTTGCTAAACATAAGCATGTTTCTTTTCCTATTAGTAATAGTAGAACTTCTATTCCTTTCACTTTGATTCATAGTGATATATGGGGGCCATCTACTGTTTCTAATATTTCTGGAGCTTGTTGGTTTGTCTCTTTTATTGATGACTATACTCGTGTGACTTGGGTTTATTTGCTCAAACAAAAGTCTGAAGTTAGTTCTATTTTTCCTAAATTTTACAACATGGTTCACACCCAGTTCGGGGTAAAGATACAACGATTTCGTTCTGATAATGCGAAAGATTTTTTCAATCAATCTCTTTCGTCATTTTTTCAGCAACAAGGTATAACCCATGAATCTTCTTGTGTCTATACACCGCAACAAAATGGAGTTGCTGAACGGAAAAAATAGTCATCTTCTTTCAAGCACACGAGCTCTTTTGATTCAAAATCATGTTCCACAAAAGTTTTGGGGGGAGGCTGTTTTAATAGCAACTCACTTGATTAATAGACTTCTAACCCAAGTTCTTGATCGTAAGAGTCCTATGCAAGTTCTCACTGAATCTTTTCCAAACTTCAATGCCTCAAATAATCTTGTAGCTAGAGTCTTTGGTTGTGTTGCCTTTGTTCATGTTCACCT
This sequence comes from Chamaecrista fasciculata, assembly GCA_003254925.1. Classification (NCBI taxonomy): domain Eukaryota; kingdom Viridiplantae; phylum Streptophyta; class Magnoliopsida; order Fabales; family Fabaceae; genus Chamaecrista; species Chamaecrista fasciculata. The sequence continues at coordinate 105,178 of QANZ01049788.1, read as the reverse complement.
CCCTCAAAGGAGTAAGCTTGACCCTTGGGCTCTAAAGTGTGTTTTTCTTGGTTACTCATCCACTCAAAAAGGTTATAAATGTTATCATCCTCCAACTAGGAAATATTATGTGTCTGCTGATGTCACCTTTGCTGAACTTACCCCTTATTTCAGCCAGGATTCCCCTCAAAAGGATCAAAACATCTCCGAACATAACCTATTTTCTGAGTTACCTGTTCTGTGTCCTCAAATAGTGGACTTGCTTGTACAGTCCCAACAACTTGACCAAGATCCTCACTTGCCTGTACAGTCCCCACAACCTGACCAAGATCCTCCTCAAATCATTCCTGACCAATATCCTCCTCAAACTTTGGATACTACTCGTCCTTTAAAGTTTTACTCTCGGCGCAAAACGCTAGCTCCTGCAAGTGAGCCGGTCCAATCATCGTCATCGGAGCCCCAAGATGTTGAGGTAACTAATCCTTCTTCTTCTCAATTAGATGATTCTGACGATTCTCATCTTCCTATTGCTTTGAGGAAAAAACAAAGGACTTGCACTAAACATCCCATATCTTCATTTCTTAACTTTGCCAATTTGTCCACCAAACACAAAGCTTTCTTGACTAATCTTCACAGCATTCCTATTCCCACTACTTTATCTGAAGCATTGCAGAATGAAAATTGGGTGCAGGCTATGAAGGCTGAGATGGATGCTCTTGAAAAAAACCAGACATGGGACCTTGTTCTTTTACCAAGAGGTAAAAAACCAGTTGGTTGTCAGTGGGTCTTCACCACGAAGTACAACTCAGATGGTATTCTGGAAAGATACAAAGCTAGGCTCGTAGCCAAGGGCTACACCCAGACATATGGTGTAGATTATATGGAGACATTTGCCCCAGTAGCCAAGATGAATACTGTCAGAGTACTATTATCCCTTGCAGCTAATTTTGGGTGGCAATTGCACCAGTTCGATGTCAAGAATGCATTCTTACATGGAGACTTGGAAGAGGAGATTTACATGGAGATTCCTCCACGCTTTAACCCAAGTTCTAAGCCAGGAACAGTTTGCCGTTTGAAAAAGGCCTTGTACGGGCTCAAGCAATCACCTAGAGCATGGTTTGGGAGGTTTTCTAAAGCTATGTTGAGTATGGGGTATAAGCAGAGTCAGGGTGACCACACTTTATTTATACGATGATCTTCTTCAGGGGGAGTGACTATTCTCTTAGTGTATGTTGATGATATTGTGATCACTGGGGATGACATTGACAGTATTGCCCTGTTGAAAGAACAGTTGGTGAAAGAATTTGAGATTAAGGAGCTTGGGAGAGTCAAATATTTTCTTGGTATTGAGGTGGCTCACTCAAAGAGTGGGATTTTCATTTCCCAACAGAAATATGTTTGTTGACCTGTTGACAGAGGCGGGTAAATTGGGTTGTAAACCAGCCTCCACTCCAATGGAGCCTAATCACCGCCTGTATGATGCACCTGAAGAAGAGTTGGTAGATAAAGGTTCCTATCAGAGGCTTGTGGGAAAACTCATTTATCTTGCACATACTAGACAGGATATAGCTTATGCTGTGAGTATTGTCAGTCAGTTTATGCATAATCCGAGAGAATCCCATTTAAAGGCAATTCATCGACTTCTTCAATACTTGAAGGGTACACCAGGGAAAGGCATTTTCTCTAAGAAAGGGGAGAGCTTGACTTTGGAAGCCTATACAGATGCAGATTATGCTGGATCACTTATTGATATACGGTCAACTACTGGGTATTGTACATTCTTGGGAGGGAACCTTGTAACTTGGAGAAGTAAAAAACAAAATGTGGTTGCAAGATCAAGTGCGGAAGCGGAGTTTAGAGCAATGGCACTTGGTGTATGTGAACTTCTGTGGCTCAAGATTATCCTTGATGACTTGGGCGTTACTTGGGAAGGCCCAATGAAGCTTTATTGTGACAACAAGTCAGCCATCAGTATTGCTCATAACCCGGTTCAACATGATCGTACTAAACATGTGGAGATTGATCGACATTTCATTAAAGAAAAGTTGGATAGCGGTCTCATATGCACTCCTTACGTTCCTTCTAGTGACCAACTTGCAGATGTGCTTACCAAAGGCTTGTGTACTATCACCTTTCAGAGTCTAGTCAGCAAGCTTGGCATGGAAGATATCCATTCATCAGCTTGAGGGGGAGTGTTAGATTGATACAATATCTGATTAATATCTTTAATTATTCTAGGATTAACATTAGGGATTGTGATTAGTAATTAGCTATAATCTTTCCTGTAATTACTCATTTGTGTTTTCCTTCCTAGAATAGATTCATTACTCACTTATATAAATACCTTCACTTACATGAGATCAATAACACAGTATTTTCCCAGACAATATTTGTCAGTTCTTAATCTATCTTGTATTTGTGAAAGTTCTACCTAGGTATCCTCTAAGGCATTTACTTTCTTCATTAACTCTTTAGTACAATTTTGAGGTGCATTGCCACAAAAGATACTAATCTTCCTTGAGCTAACCAAATCAGCTTGAAATCTGAAAATAGGAAAGAATAAATAAGGGTAATATATACAATCTTTTTATCTTATATATAAACAAATCAAGCAACAAAGAACTAAGAGGGGGTGGGGGTTGACACACTCAATCCACAAGACACATCCCTTTGGAAGATGACTTGGCAAGTCAATTAGTTGCCCTCTTCATCCAGATTACCATTGGAACATAAAATTAATTTCATTCACAATATTATTCAACCCCAAATCACTCCTAGCTAGGATCACTAGAAAGCAATCTAGCTACCACCCTCCAAAGAAGGCAGTCATATGTCATTCCATATATTTAGACTCCTACCATCATCTACTCTCCACATCAAACCTTTGAGTAAGAAATCTCTTGACAAACTACACCACGCCCAAGAGGCTCTTGAGCCTTTCCCAGCAAGAAAATCACAATTAGGAAAATATAGTATGTAATCCTTACCCAAGGATCATTAAGGGAACTGATCACCCTCCAAGCTTGCCTAGCCAGTAGAGCCAAATTGAAGCAAGAGTAAATCCTTAAAACCCATGCCACCAATTTTAATTTCTTCCTTATAGTCATTTTCTTCCAAGAAACCCAATGAATTTCGCCACCTCTCTCATTCTGCCCTCACCAAAATCAGAAACTAACTTGTCAAGATCTACGTATGTCTTCTTAGGAAATTTCAAACAATACATTGCATAAGCAGGCACAACATTAACAATTGCCTTCATTAACAGCAATGCATTGCACATGTCTTCTTAGATATTTTAGTAAGCCATGTATTTTTTAAAAGTAATATAATGGCTTAATTAAGAAAAGGATATATGTAAAACTTAAATAGGATTTTGACATTAAAAAAAGTGTAGAAGCAAGAAAAAAAACTTGTGAAGAGTAATTTGTAGTTCCAATTCTGTTGCATTTGGACTAGCTAGAAACGAGAGAAATATGACCAAATTCATGAAACAAGCGACTCAATTTACGGCTCGATTTCATACTCGATTTGACCTTGTTTGCCCATAACTCCAACAAGTTAAAGAAAGAACTCATTAAATTTAACTCGTAGCTTTGATTTAATAGCATTTGAGTTTGAAACGAGAGAGAGATGACTATATTTAATAGTTAAGAAACAATGATGAAACTTTTAGGAAACATTACGAACCAAAACAGAAGAAAAAAAAACATTACGGATCAAAACAGAATTTAGAGTAAACATTAGGGACCAAAATAGATTTTTGATCATTTTTAATTATAGATTGTTATTAATATGAGATTTTTTTTGAACAAATAAATGGGATTACATATTTAGGAATTTAATATAGGCACACTTTTCTCTGTGCTCTCTCTCTTGCGTTCTTTTGTAGCGTCACTATTGGGCTGCCACCCTTCCAACAGTGGTAGCCCCCTTTGTTTTTCTGCACAGCGGCGGTAGCCCCTCCGTCTAGGTAGTATTGAAAATTCTTCCCCTGTGAGGGTCTCTTTCTCTTTTTATGAGAGTGTTACTTTATTTCTAAGATTTTGTGACGGCGGCGTTCTGGATCAAAACTCCCACGATGTCGATCTGGTCTGCCTTTCTTTGCGGCGGCGACTTTAGAGTAGGCATTCCACGATGGCTTCTGGCTTCCACGGTGGCTTCCTGGGATAGTTTTGGTTGTTGGGTGCTCGGTATGGATTTTTTTCTAGGTCAGATACTTACACGGCGTCATTTCTTGTTTTGCTTCCATGGTGGCGTTTTATCAAAAAAATTATTGTTGCTTTGAGTTTGATTATGTCTTTTTTTAGAGCAGCCGGCCACTGGGGTTGACTTTATTTATGTTTCTAGTTCTTTAATAGTTGTAGTTTTAGTTGGATCCCTAGATCCGCTAACTTGGTAGCTATTTGTCTTGCCAATTTTGTCTAACACGAGGATGAGTCCTCTTGGATGGTTTGCAAACCCTCATCTTCTTTAGTTGATATCTTTTCTAGTGATGCTTATATTAGGGAGGGGTTGACTATTTTTGCTTTATTTTGATTTGTACTGTGCTTGGTTTTGCCTCTTTACTTTTAAATGAATTGTTGCAGGCAAAAAAAAAAAAAATAGGGATTACATAGCATATTAGCATTTAACAGCTTTTAAGACAATAATGTGATTGTGACCAAATTCAAAATTGTTTCACTCATTTAAAAAAAATTAAAAAAAAATAAACTAAATTAAAAACAAATATTGATCAAGAAAGGCTAATTAAATTTAATAAAATCACTATATACAAGAAAGTAAAACATAATATTTTTTTAGTACAAAAGACAAGATTATTTTATCACGTTCAAATTTCAGGAATAAATGGGAGTTTTGAAATAAAGTTATGGAACTTCAATATAGGGCATGCATGCATGAGACTCAATATAGGGCATGTGTATGTAAATATAAATAATGGGAACGTAAACCCCGTAATAAATATATATAAGCATGCATGAGATTCAATATATATAGGGCATGTATGTGTATGTGATCGATCATCACCAGCAAATTATTAAAACTTGGAGATGGAAAAACGTTTTCTGATAATTACCATCGTGTCGTCTGTTAGCCTTTTCCTTTTTGTTGTTTTAATGGCCCTTCTTTTCCGAGCGAGGAAGAAAAGGTCTGGTGGTGCCGATTGTGGTTGTGACGGACCTACAAGCGAGGGTGGCCGTGGTGGCGGTGGCGGTGACACTAATGTTTAAAAAGTAGCCATGTGGTGAAATAATTTTGGGTAATCTCTTACCCAAATCTGGTCATTGAATAATAATGTATTGTATTCGAAGTCTTGTAATATTTTCTGAATGTTCAGTTTTAATGCTTTCTATGTAATAAAATATTTATTCTTGAGTCGGAGTATTTTTTTCCTTAAAACGTAGTTTTTCAAAGCTAGGGGGAAAAAGGTGCTAGTAGGATATCTCTAGAACCATCAATTACTTGATGTTGACTATAGTGTGTACTCATGTGGAAATTTCAAATCCATATATGTCTTATCACCTATTTATACAAGTTTTTACTTACGTTAACATTTTCTGTTAAAATTGATGGAATAAAACCTCAAGTATTTAAACTCTTTAACCTCTTTAACGACAAAAAAAACTTAGATCTCTAAGTGAAACTATACAAATTACACAACACCAATATGATCAGAACATACCAGAGATACTTAATATGTAATTTACCACCATTATTATTTACATTATTGATCTTTTGATCCTTAATCGAAGGTACAATGAACTCTTTAGAATTCTTGAAATGATCTAAGTGATATTTCTTTTTCAAAACATTAAGGAACTCCTTCATTTCAGACAAAATGCTAAATAGTAATCTTCAGTTGACAAAGTTTTCTAAAATTTAGAGCAAATATTGACTTAAAAAATCTATGGTTATTTCCAAAGAGATGTTTTGAAATAATCTAACTAAATTTGTTTAGTTTGGAATACGAGATATATATATCGATCATGACCGGCCATGGAAATGAAATAAGTATAGGAAGCTCTTATTCATATTGACCAATCAATTACAAAACTTGCAATACATAGATTACTATGAAATAAAACCCACGCATGCTTGGTTCAAAAAAGAAAAAAAGTCATACATGCATCAACACTTGATTAAATTTTTGAAGCTTCCCTTTAACTAATTTGGATCATCTATAATGCGCTATATGTGTAATGCTGAGAGAAAAAGAAACAAATAAAGAGAGAAAATAGGTTTCCCCGACACTTTCTCTCTCTAGTCTTTACCATATTCCTTTCTCTCTCAACACTACATCCTAAAGTACTATAGAGGATTCAAATTGTCCGTACTCTGTCCCTTCCAATTTCTAATTAACAAGAGAGACCTTGAGTATGTTGACCACATCAACCACAAATCGATAATTAACATCATTTTTGGCAACTCTTTCTAAAGCAGTGTTCAAATAATCTGCGGAAACAACCTCAACATCTGCAATTATATTATGCTTTGCTGCAAAATCAGTCATTTCTTGGCTCTCTTTTATTCCTCCAGCAGCACTTCCAGTAACTATCTTCCTCCCTGTATTTTATTAACTAGTATGAGACCCGTGCATTCCTACGGGTGTTTTTGATTTTTTTTTTTTTGTATTTTTGTAAAAATTGGTATTGCTTCATTTCTTTTTTGTAAAAATCACTATTTGGTCTCTATAAAATCATATTTGTTCAGTTTAGTCCCTAAACTGATAAATTTATAATTTTTCAAAACCAAATCATATTTGTTCAGTTTAGTCCCTAAGCGAAAGTTAGGAACTTGCAAACATTGGATGAAACAGCTTCTATAACTGACAGGCCAGCGCCTCAACAAATTTCCTTCTAGTATCAATTAATGAAACAGCTTCCTCCACCAATATTCAAAATTATATTTGATCAAAATTATAACAAAACGACAGAAGTGGAGCAACTCTAATACACATGTTATTATCCAAGAACTTTAAGCTAACCTGTTCCTCAAGAGATTCTTCAAGATGGGGCAAATATTCTGCCAGGCACCTTCGTAAGTAGAATAAGAAAATAAGCAAACATTTCATGATGAATAATGTAATTCTAGTATATGCACCCCTGCAGGATGACATAGGATATAGAATGCCTGAAGTGGGAAAATTAAAGTGAGCAACTTACATCTCATCCATCCAAGCAGGTAGCTTGACGTCCTCAATGGAAAATAGGGCTTTCAACTCAGGTGTAGATACTAATTTCAGGCGAGGAGCTGAAGGAGCAGAGGCATATTTTCTTCCAACCGGATATATAACCTTGGTTTAACATAAAATAAGTTGATTTTGGACAAAAAGTAATAAGTCAAGTGGAAATTAAAAAAAGAATTGATTTTAAACCAAATGAAAGAAAGGAACCTGCAAGAATATCTTAAGTTTGTCTCCAGGGGCATCCATGCACCATCTTGTTTATGTTCATGTCCATTAGGGGCACAGCAAATTTAACCTCCTCTGACTACACTAAAATTTAAAGTCATATGAGTCAAGAACATTGTCCAACAGCTACATAAATTTATTTATAATTTCATCTTTACTCCTTTTTATACATTTGTGACTCTAAACTCTAAACAAAGTAATACTTACCTTGTGGACCATCTGTATGACCAAAATACTGCAACAAAACAACGCAGATTAAGTTTCACACAGAAAAAACTTGTAATTATGCTAATCGTCACAGATTTCTCTTTACCAATTGTTCATTGTGTCACCTGTAAAGGGCCAACCCAGTTCGAGTCCCACTTGGTGGGGGGTGCTGGGGAAAGGAATATAGCAGCCTTACCCCTACTTTTTTTGTAGAGAGGCTGGTTCTAACCCACGACCTCACCTGTAACTACTTTTAATTACTATCATCTCAAATAAATTTTATATACATGATGTAACCCTATTGGGATACAAAATGTACAATGAGGACACAAAGGGAAAGAATGAATAAAAGCCTAACTAACTCATAATAAATAGGAATCTGGCACATGCTCATATTCCATGTGACAGAATGATTATGGGCATAACATATCATCATCACTTAATTTCAGAATGCCATACCTACCATTCCTCTAACCCTTACTGATAAATCAGTAGAATCTCTTATCATAGAAGCTACTAATTCCAAGGTTTTGCCATTAGTTTCTTTTACAAAGTAATTACTAACATCTTTATTCTTGTTCCTTTAAAGAAAGTGGCGGTGAATTCATGGGGTAATCCACAAAGATGCCACGGTTTAGTAGTTTTTCTTCTCTGCAGAACAGTGTCCTGTAAGTCAACTTCAGAGAGTTAGGTGTACATGAAGAGTAAAGATACTTTTAGCAGTATGTTACAACAGTAATGAAATAGAATACATGGAGTGTTTTTGCCAATCCCAGATTTATTTATCCTCCCACTAATAAACACCATATACTTTATCAATTATCTTATCCCAACCTTTTGGTCAGTCAAACACAATCAAGGAGGAAAAAGAAGAATGATGAAACAAAGAAGACTGGCTAACCTCTTCAGCAGTGATGATCACCTAAATATGCTGAAATCTCACAATCATAACAGATTAAAACAAAAATTAACAACGGAAAGGAAAAACTTAAACCCCTTTTTCAGTCATATGAGTAAGCTATCTATTGGATCTCTCATGATTTGTGTCTCTTGAGTCTTGAATTAAACTTTCAAGATGAACTAATGTTATCTTTTTCAAAAAGCCCAGTCCCAAGCCCAACTCGTTTTCAACCTAAAGTGAAAACCCAAAATGTTTATGCCAGACAGTATTTGACCTCAATTGAGTCTTACCTAAACACATTCTACTAAAAGAAAATTTAGATTGTCAGACAAAGAAAAAGAGAGACAGAGAGAATCAGCCTCTTTCACACATGATAACATGAGTACCTGCTATATAACAGCATATATGCTCCCTGCAAAAGTACCTCCTCCAATTCCACCTCCATAACCTGAGAAATGAGGCAGGCAAAATGAGGATGGTGAGACTTCAAGCACATTATGCACTGTATGGAAATTTTGCAGGGGTGGACACGAATATTTTACCTTCCAATCATCAATCTTATACCATTTTCCACTGAAATCCTTGATGTAGCAGATGTAATGACCACAAAATGAAGCATTCAGCATATCAAGATGAACTACAACGGCATATAGGTTATAGATATCAGATCCATCTCCTTCTTCACTCATGAAAAGACTAAGATCTAAAGTTTCAGGGAAAGTTATTCTCTTATTTAACTTTCCAAATCTCCCACCCTGCACATGTATATAACTCCAAATTAGAGCCTTTTGGAGAAAAAGAATACGATGGGGAAAAAGATGAGATTTTAGTTATAAAATATTATTTTAAATTAAAATGGACGAAACATTATTAGAGTGAACACCACCTGCCATATATCAGAACAGAGTGACCACATCGTTATGAATAACATTTTAACAACCAAAGGCTGATAAAAGTAGCAACAATGCTATCACCAAAACAAAGAAATTATATATTAGAATGTCAGGAAAGATAGATGTCGAGAAAGCATGAAGTATATATAGATCCATAGGGTAAAAAAGACAAAAGTAACTTGCTATTACAGAACTATATAACATTTATGTGCCCTTCAATCAAAATTTTAGGCTTGACATCAATTTCCTGTCTTTCCTATCGAAAAAGTGTAAATAAGTGTAAGTCAAACCCAAGGCAGCCAAGATAATACACCAAGCTGAGGCAATCTTCTTGCTTTTTCTCAGCNCTCTAAACTCTAAACAAAGTAATACTTACCTTGTGGACCATCTGTATGACCAAAATACTGCAACGAAACAACGCAGATTAAGTTTCACACAGAAAAAACTTGTAATTATGCTAATCGTCACAGATATGCTAATCGTCACAGATTTCTCTTTACCAATTGTTCATTGTGTCACCTGTAAAGGGCCAACCCAGTTCGAGTCCCACTTGGTGGGGGGTGCTGGGGAAGGGAATATACTAGCAGCCTTACCCCTACTTTTTTTGTAGAGAGGCTGGTTCGAACCCACGACCTCACCTGTAACTACTTTTAATTACTATCATCTCAAATAAATTTTATATACATGATGTCAGGCTAACCCTATTGGGATACAAAATGTACAATGAGGACACAAAGGGAAAGAATGAATAAAAGCCTAACTAACTCATAATAAATAGGAATCTGGCACATGCTCATACTCCATGTGACAGAATGATTATGGGCATAACATATCATCATCACTTAATTTCAGAATGCCATACCTACCATTCCTCTAACCCTTACTGATAAATCAGTAGAAGCTCTTATCATAGAAGCTACTAATTCCAAGGTTTTGCCATTAGTTTCTTTTACAAAGTAATTACTAACATCTTTATTCTTGTTCCTTTAAAGAAAGTGGCGGTGAATTCATGGGGTAATCCACAAAGATGCCACGGTTTAGTAGTTTTTCTTCTCTGCAGAACAGTGTCCTGTAAGTCAACTTCAGAGAGTTAGGTGTACATGAAGAGTAAAGATACTTTTAGCAGTATGTTACAACAGTAATGAAATAGAATACATGGAGTGTTTTTGCCAATCCCAGATTTATTTATCCTCCCACTAATAAACACCATATACTTTATCAATTATCTTATCCCAACCTTTTGGTCAGTCAAACACAATCAAGGAGGAAAAAGAAGAATGATGAAACAAAGAAGACTGGCTAACCTCTTCAGCAGTGATGATCGCCTAAATATGCTGAAATCTCACAATCATAACAGATTAAAACAAAAATTAACAACGGAAAGGAAAAACTTAAACCCCTTTTTCAGTCATATGAGTAAGCTATCTATTGGATCTCTCATGATTTGTGTCTCTTGAGTCTTGAATTAAACTTTCAAGATGAACTAATGTTATCTTTTTCAAAAAGCCCAGTCCCAAGCCCAACTCGTTTTCAACCTAAAGTGAAAACCTAAAATGTTTATGCCAGACAGTATTTGACCTTAATTGAGTCTTACCTAAACACATTCTACTAAAAGAAAATTTAGATTGTCAGACAAAGAAAAAGAGAGACAGAGAGAATCAGCCTCTTTCACACATGATCACATGAGTACCTGCTATATAACAGCATATATGCTCCCTGCAAAAGTACCTCCTCCAATTCCACCTCCATAACCTGAGAAATGAGGCAGGCAAAATGAGGATGGTGAGACTTCAAGCACATTATGCACTGTATGGAAATTTTGCAGGGGCGGACACGAATATTTTACCTTCCAATCATCAATCTTATATCATTTTCCACTGAAATCCTTGATGTAGCAGATGTAATGACCACAAAATGAAGCATTCAGCATATCAAGATGAACTACAACGGCATATAGGTTATAGATATCAGATCCATCTCCTTCTTCACTCATGAAAAGACTAAGATCTAAAGTTTCAGGGAAAGTTATTCTCTTATTTAACTTTCCAAATCTCCCACCCTGCACATGTATATAACTCCAAATTAGAGCCTTTTGGAGAAAAAGAATACGATGGGGAAAAAGATGAGATTTTAGTTATAAAATATTATTTTAAATTAAAAAGGACGAAACATTATTAGAGTGAACACCACCTGCCATATATCAAAACAGAGTGACCACATCGTTATGAATAACATTTTAACAACCAAAGGCTGATAAAAGTAGCAACAATGCTATCACCAAAACAAAGAAATTATATATTAGAATGTCAGGAAAGATAGATGCCGAGAAAGCATGAAGTATATATAGATCCATAGGGTAAAAAAGACAAAAGTAACTTGCTATTACAGAACTATATAACATTAAAGTGCCCTTCAATCAAAATTTTAGGCTTGACATCAATTTCCTGTCTTTCCTGTCGAAAAAGTGTAAATAAGTGTAAGTCAAACCCAAGGCAGCCAAGATAATACACCAAGCTGAGGCAATCTTCTTGCTTTTTCTCAGCCTACGCTTCTCAGGCAAATTGAAGAAGAAGACATCAAGAAAACCCAATTCATTGAGATAGAGAAAGATTAGTCTGTAGAATTTGACTGTTGTGAGAGCCAAAACTGAAGCTGATGATGTATATATATGCAAGACTAACTAATAACTATTAATGAAAGAACTGATGTGAAAGGTACATTGCTCAATGAGATATAAACACCAAGAAGAAATTAAATAAAAATAAAAGGCTAAAGTGCTTACTTGCAGAAACCTGTTATCTTTGGCTGGATCAAATACTTTGAAACACTACCAATTTTGTAATCTAGTGAACAATGCATGCAAACCACAACAGTAAAAGCATTATTATAAGAAATCTGCAAAATAATAATTAGAAAAGGATAAGTTATCATTTTTTTTTCTGCTACAATTATTGAGATGAGGAAATGACCATTACCCCAAATTCGTGCAGTCCCATCCTCTGAACATTATAATCTGTAGATTATTCAGAAGGAACCAATAGTTACAACTTCCATACTATAGTTTATTTCACATCATGGCTCAAATTAACACTCTCAAGTTGCATAATTATTTGGACATGGATTAAAAAATTAAACATGTAAATTTTGAACAAATAGAAGCCAAAAAGTGCAGATTAAACTTACATGGTTACCAAGCATGTAAAGAAAGAGATTAAATGCAGCTCCAGCCCAAGTAGTTTCGGTAATAATGCCAGAGGTCCTTGTCACTTCTTTATATAATGGAATGATTCGTAAAAATCTTGGCACATATTGGAAGAAAACAATAAATTTCAGCAAATTCTTTGTATTTTGAGGAAGAATATACTAACACAGCACATTCAGTTCAAAATTTCAGAAGCACAAAATTTTAACAGCAAACAAAGATAGCAACAAACACAGAATAGACGGAGAAAAAAAAGAAAGGCTCAAACAGAATAATTGATTTACCCAAATTGAAGATAAAATAACAATAATGGGTACATTAATTACATACCAGGCAAAATAGGATGAAAGCCATTGATGATAAGCGAACTTACCTTCAACAGAGAAGCAAAATGAAGAGATAATTTATTTTTTAGACCTTAAATTTAAATCATAATTTTGAAACAAATCCAAGACTAAAAAAATATAACTTGTAAATGAATTATTAGCATATAGACAATACCTCGAACTCTCTCTCAGCGACATGACTTTCACAATGCAATTTTTTGACGGCAATATCCAATATTGTCATCTGAATGTTACTAATTGTTCCCAAATCTTGCATTCCCTGAAATTTAACATACAGAAAGAAAAGCTTCAACTACACTTGAAATTATATGGAAACAATAAAACAGTCATACCAATCTAGTACTTACCCATCAACGTCTTGAAGGTGTCTCCCATCCTCCATCCTAAAAATTTGCTGTAACAGATACTCGTCATCCAATCCAGATTCACAGGCTTTGAGCACAGCAGAGGATAAAGATCGCAACATTAACAGTGAAGTATTAATTACAAAGCAAAAGAACATAAGCCTAGAAACTTTACCTGATTTGTAAGTTGTAACCTGCAAATGGCAAGATCGCCGGAGGATCTTAAGCTACCAACAAATCAAACCCAACAAATGAATAAATCGGGGGATCAACGTTACCACATTCAAGAATTGCTCGAGAAAGAAAAATATTAGAGAGAGACCTTCAAAGTGAGGCGGTTGAGCGAGAGACGGAATCAGGTAAAGTTGAGCAAAATCGGTTGAGCGAGAGGCGGTTAAGCAAAATCGGTTGAATCGGAAAGCGAAAAAACAAAGAATAAGCAGAAAAATTCCGAAGAAAGCAAAAAAGGTAAAGAGAATGAGAAGAGAGAAATTTACACTGAAGATGAGGTTCTTGTTCTTAGATTCCTAAGCTAATCCATCTCTGAATGAATTGATCGATGATAGACGGTCGTGGCTGACGATGACGTTCCGATGATGATAGAAACAGAAGTTTATGACGACGGCGGCGAAGAGGAAGGTTGTGGCTGACGACGGCGGCACTCGTGGCTGAACTGCGAGCGAATGCAGATGGCGATGAAGAGAAAATTTGACTCATCAGCCATGGAAAGGAAAGAATAGTGAGAAAGAGAATGTGAAAAACGGGAGGATGGAAAGGTGAGAAAGAATGGGTAGGTGAGAGAAGAAGGTCGAAAATAAAAATGTGGCTTGCTTTGAAATTTAGTGTGGAGAGAAATTCAAGTTTGAAATTTGAATTTGGAGCCATGAATGAATGTTGCTTTGAGTGGGAAGATGAATTGAGGGAGTAACAATTGACGAAAATAAATAAAATGAGAAATGTAAAATGAGGGACACGTGTCAAGCAGTCTGTGAGAGTGAGTTATTAAAAAGTGGTGGAACTCGCGAGGAAAAACCGACTCGTGTGCGGATGTGATCATTGTTTTGTTGAAATATATAGATATAGATAGATAGATATAGATATAGATATAGATATATAGATTTCATTAACCATTTCAATCACCACCCGTCAAAGTCTTCAAAAACCAAAGCATCATGAGAAATAATCTAATTAAATTATACTAACCGATTTGGACCCTCTATAGTGCACTATAGGTGTAGTGTTTAGAAAAAAAGGAATAAATAGATTTGAGAAAGTGGATTCCACTAACACTTTTTCTCTCTACCTTATTCCTTTCTCTGTCAATACTACACCCCTAAAATATATAAAGAATCTAAATTTATACTTACCAAACATCAAAGGCGGAGGTGGTACTTCAGCAGGTTTGTCAAATGCACCAACTATAATCAATTTTCCTCCAGTTTTGAGTAAATCAATCAATGGGAGTAGACAGTGAGCCCCTGCCTCAGTGTCTATGATTCCATCCAACGTGTCCTTCGCATCCTATACATAATCATTGATCACTCACAAGCTTTAGAAAAACATCACAACTAAAGTTGGTATCGTTTCAATAGGTCAAAATCTCATTTTGGTCCCTAAATTATAGGGTGAACTTCATTTTGGTCAATCAATTAAAATTTTATTCTTTTTGAGTCATAAACCAAAAATAAAATTTGTGATTGAATTTTCTTTCTAAAAAGAAAGATTTTTATTCTTCACTCTGCCAATTCACCTAGGACTGTTGGGAAATGGGTCCACCCTTCGTGGTTTGAACCCAGTCAAATACGACATAATAATAATTAAATATTATTATTAAGTATATTAATTAATTAATATTGGCCAAGAAAAGTGGGATGAGCTTTTTTAGGGAAAATCTATTATAGTAAGTTTTTTAATTATTTTGAAAAAGATTTTTCACACCCCACTAAGGATCAGACTTGGCTTCACGTTGCTTGGCTGACAGTTATTAAGCTCTTCTATTACAGAAAAATCACTCATAGTTTACAACTTCAGCATCACATGTAATATTTTTATTAGAAGATTTTGATACTAAATGCTAAGAATCTTATGTCCTTGTGCAAATTCCACACCCCACTTCTTCCTCCAGAGGAAAAAAGGGTTAGCTTGAAGGTTACATGTTTCAAATTTCTTCTAAACAAATTATTTGAACCATATATTACCCAAAAATCTGATACTACTTAATTACATGTTCAAACTCCTAAATGTTTCAATGAAATATAACAGAACTAAATGAAGGGCCACTGATAAAACATATTGAATCCGCAGCATCTTTTGGCAGAGACAAACGATGTTAACCGCGATGCGTCAAAATTGCGAGATGTAGCGACTAAAGTTGGAAGGAAAATATGACATAATTTCATGTACCATAACTGCGATCTCCTGCATCTCCAAGTCCAGGAATTATGAACCTAAAAGACAGAAATTAGAGATGTGTTGATATTAACACACGAGAAATTTTGTTTCTGTTCATTAGGAATCTCCCCAAAAGACAAAATGAATTAACAACCTAGTCTTTCAAAAATAAAACCGGTTCTCAATTTGGTCCTTTAAATTTTAAGGGTCATCTCAGTAATAAAAGAGTACTTTACTTCCACATTGTCCTCACCCATTATCACAAATAGTAAATAGAGATGTTAGACGAACATGAAGCTAATATCTTTTTTTAATACTTAAGACTAACTTGGTAGAAGACAAATAACTCAAAATTGTGTGCTTTTTAATAACTTCAACATTTAATGGCACGTTTCATTGCCAAGTAACTATTATGCATGTTTAAACACTTCGATTGTATCTATTAACTATATGTTATTGGGGTTTAAAGTGAGCGAAATCACAGGGGGAAACGGTACTCTTAAGAAGGATTGGTATGAGACAACAGAACATTGAAACCAAAATTTGACCAGCTATATCTTTGGAGGATTAAAGTTAAAATATCAATCCATTCAAAAGAATATAAATATATAATGTCAGGGACTAACCCTTTGTCATTGACTGTAGGGTCAATACTTCCGGTATACACATGAAGACTGCAAAATATATAGAATTAGAAAATAGAAACAGATATATAGTTTGAAAGAAAGTGAAGACTGAAGAAATTTAAATTGTGAGATTACCCAGGGAACTGCTCCCTCAGCTTTCGAAGGGCTGGAGGAGCAGAGACAGCAGAAATCTGCAATTTCATATTATAAATTAGCTGCAGGTAAAGATTTTCTTTTTGGAAAAAGAATAAATAAAAATCTATTGTCTGTTATGATATACATACTAACCACTTTAATCTGCTTGTTGCCAACTCCACGTTCCTTTAAGAGTTTGAGAGCTGCCACTATAGTTCCACCTGCAAATCATATGGAAAGAGAAAATCTGTATAGGCCACATAATGAGGATATTGTCTGCCAAACCGAATTTTAAATATATGACAGTTTGTAAGAAATGTATCTCATAAGGCTGCCCATGCTGAAAACTGACCCATAAGGAAGATTTCAAGTTTCAACATTTTGTTTACAATTTAAATTCTTTGAACTTATTTTTTAATTTCCAAAACATAATTATGCTTCTTAACTAGTACTTGGTGCACATGTATGTGTGTGCATGTGAGACTAATCAACCAGTTAAACTTCTCTGAAAGGTAAAAAGAAAATAAGCCAAAAGTCATATTCTTGATGAACAACACATCCTTGGGAGCAAAAGCTCTAACATTGCTGGATTATATATACCTGTTGCCAGCATAGGATCGACCACAAAAACTTTGGCTCCTTCTGGAAACTTCTCAGGTAACCTAGAAATTATTGATACCACTTACAATTTTAGAAACGTATGATGAAAGATTCTCCAACATTTAAGTAAAATAAAGCAAAAGAAAAAGAATAAGAAGTGGCTTGCCCCACCCTTACGCAGCCATCCTCAATAGTGAGAAGGAAGGATGAAATGAAAAAAAATGGGAAGAAAAAAATTCTTACTTGTTCAGGTATATAGTTGGCTTAAGAGTTTCCTCGTCTCTGCCTATACCTAACACAAATGAGAAATAGAAAAACAAAAGCATCGTTACCAAAAACAATCAAGTACTCTAATTTTAAAGAACAAATGCCTCATCATTACCAAAAACAATCAAGAATGAGCTCCTTGTCAGAATTAAAAGCCAGATGCAGTTTTAAACAAGTGATCAAATTACTCAAGTGGACTATGGAACAATATATATAAATATGTAAAAGAGTTTTTCTGCATAAATTGATGTTTATCGGATATCATATCCTCCAAATTACAAAAATATGCAGTTACGGAGCATTTATATCCATAAAATTTTTCTAAATTACTATACCATTATGACCTGGTCCTTACCTAGATGATATGTTTTTGACTTGAGCAATATTGATGATGCATGTTCTGCAAGAGCAAGACCAGCTCTCAAAATTGGAACTACCTGAAGAACAAGAAACATTGAGGAGATATCTTGCAGAAAAGCACTATACAACCAGATACATCTCCGGAAAACTTTGCAGTTCAGTATACTAAGGATAAGGTTGAAAGTAGTAGGATACTTACAGCCACAGGCTCCCTTGGATCTATGAACTCTACTGAGGCAACACCCATTGGTGCCTGAATCTTTCCTGAAACAGTTGGCTGCGAGCAACGAAAGGAAGAAAAACTAACCTTTAAATCCAGGATTAGAAGCAGAGAAGGAAAAAAAAATCACAGGAAGCTATGAAATAACAACAAATCCAATTTTTCCTAATGACTTAGGAGCAGCAGAATTATTGATCCATAAGATTGGAAACCATCCTTAATCCTTGTGTAACTTGTTTTAAAGTGGTGATCTGTAATTATGTATATAGAAACAACACGGTTCGCTTATTGACTGTGTGCTGCAATCAATTCCTAGGTATGATGCTAAGAGCAGGTTAATAGTCATCTCCTCAACCTCTAGTCCATTTTCCTTAGTTTTTTACTCTGCCCATACCTGTTTCCTCTGGTAGACAGCATTTAAAAATAAAATAAAAATTCTCAAAACTCTAGTTGATTCTTAGTTGAATCTACCCAGAAATCCATCAAACACAAATTTGATCTCTAAAACTCATTCTATGGTTTTCAAACATCCTAACCCGGAGGCCAAGACATTCTCATAACAAGTATTCAATTCTCCTATACAATTATTTTCAAAACCCGAGTCCTGACCCTAAACTATTAAATCCTTAACCTTTTCCTTCTTTAGAATTATATTTAATGCAGGAAAAACCCTTTAGAAGCAAAAGATCAAGTGCAAAACAGAAGGAACATATAACAGGCTCATAAACCGCGAAATAACAACTAACCAACCAATCCCTCGAGGCTTCATATAGTAGTAGCCTTCCCAACTCAGCCATTGCATTTCCTTCAAAGTTACAAATACGGTGTGAATAAATAATTCAATCAGGAAATTTACAATTCAAGAATGATTAAACTTAAATATAGGTATAATGGCAAAAACAAAAAAATTAAATATAGGTATGGAAAAAGGATCAAAAGAAAGAAAAGCTGGAAACCAAAATCTTGAATGTTTCAAATAAAAACAGAACATTGATCAGTGTTTAATCGTTAAGATCAAATACCAGAATTGTAGCCCACAACAGAAAATATTATACTCACTATAGATAGAACAAGCAGTATGTTTGTTCCTCAGAACCGAAATCCAGTGCTTGATTAACGGATGAGGAGGCACAAAAACCTTCAAAACCAGTAAAAAAAATTTGTTAATCAAACAATCAAGCTAATATATGTATAATTAGCAAATACATTAAACCAAAAGCACAAGTGAAGATAGAAACTAACGAGCATTTTGTCCTCGGAAATTTTTTTATCCTCCATGGTCATGTGAGACCTCAAAGCACCAAAGCTTCGGCGACTAGCGGTGGGAGAGGAGAAAAACAAAGAATAAGGGTTTTAATTTAGGTTAAGGGTAAATTAGAGAATAAGTACCCGATGACCAAGTTTCACATGGTTAGTGTGTAGTTTTTAATGTTTCACTTTGGATACTGCTTTTGGCCGTTAAATAGTCAATTTTAACGGAAAACATGTTCACGTGACTCACTTAAAAAAATCAAGGCTTAAGTGCACTTTTGGTCCCAAAACTATGACAAAGGTTTCATTTTGGTCTCATAACTTTTTTTGTTGCAATTTTGGTCCCATAACTATGACAAAGGTTTCATTTTGGTCCCATAACTTTTTTTGTTGCAATTGTGGTCCCATAACTTCTCAAAAGGTTCCACCGTTAGTCCCTTGGTAAATTTCATCCATATTTAGCTGATAAGTATGACGTGGCATAGTGACTAGGATCATGATGTGGCAAAATAAGATGAAATGGACAGAAATAGGATCTATATGCAACATATTAAAACTTATCTATACCCAACCACAATATATACAAAGAGTGGTACTTCGTCTTCCTCGTCAGCCCAACGGGACTTCCTCTTCCTCGTTCCGCTTCCCGATTCGCCGTCGTCGCCGCTTTGGTCGTTTGACTCTGGCTGAAGATCCCATCGACTTCGTCGGCGCCTTCTGTTTGAAGTCTCTTCTTCCCCACCATATTGGTCCCTGTCAGTACCACTCTTTGTATATTTTGTGTTTGGGTATAGATAAGTTTTAATATGTTGCATATAGATCCTATTTCAGTCCACTTCATCTTATTTTCTCACATCATGATCCTAGTTACTATGCCACGTCATACTTAATGGCTAAATATGGATGGAATTCACCAAGGGACTAACGGTGGAACCTTTTGAGAAGTTATGGGACCAAAATTGCAACAAAAAAAGTTATGGGACCAAAATGAAACCTTTGTCATAGTTATGGGACCAAAAGTGCACTTAAGCCAAAAATCAATCAAATTTAATTTGATTTACAAAATATCGAATAAGTTTCACTTTGGTCTTAAAACTATTTTTTTTAATCTTTAAACTTTCACATTTGTTCCGTTTTTACAGGTTTACAGGTTTGGAAATATTTGCACATTCATATAAATATATATATATATATATTTGTAAGTTAAAATTTATTATATATTAATGACTTTGCTAAGAAGTATAGGATCATTTCGTTGTTCATAAGAGAATGAGAATATTATTATATTACATACACTACAAGAAAAAACGTATTTTGCTACCGACGTTTCCGTAGCTAATCTGTAGCTAAACCATTTTGCTGCGGATTTGCTACGGATTTGCTATGGAATTATTCGTAGCCCCTCATTAGCAGCTAATTAGCTATGGAATTTTCCGTAGCTAATCCATAGCAAAGTTATAGCTGATCCGTATCTTATCTGTAGTTGATCCGTAGCTACTAATCTAATAGTCAAATTAACAAGTTCGTAGCTAATTTGCTATGGAAAGTCCGTAGCTGATTTCGTAGCTATTTCCTAGCTAATATTTTTTATTCCATAGCTAATTCGTAGCTAAACCGTAGCTATTCATTTGATAAAATGATTGAAAACCCTAGTTAATCGGTAGCTATTCCGTAATCGGTAGCTAATCGACAGCTAATCCGTAGATAATCTCCATAGCTAATCCGTAGCTAATTTCTCTAGCTAATCGGTAGTTAATTTCCGTATCTAATTAGTAGCTATTTTATAACTAATATTTAAGAAAATATAAACATTTTCCATATCTAATTTTTCGTAACTAATTTAATGTTATTTCCAAATTGGTCATATAATGTTAATTCATGTTTTTAAAACCTTATTTTTTAACAAGTTGCAAGTCTAAATATCTTGTAATTTAATAATATTTGTCGATAATATAAAATGCAAATATTTGAAGTCATACAGTAAAACTAACAAGTATCGAAACAAGGAAAGTATGACAATCTAGTATCCAAAACTAATAAGTATTTCAAACATAACAAGTATCAATACATAAGAATATACAATCAAGATAATCCTAAATCATCGTCATCGTCGTCCTCCTCGGCCTCATCTTGATTTGCTGCAGAAGGTGGTCCAGCAAGCTTAGATAAATTGTCGTCAAATAAAATTAGAATAGAAAACTAGAAATAAAACAAAACGGAATTAGAAATTGTGAAACAAAAACTAATAGCTAACTTTATGTTATTCAATAATATACAGAAATAGGAAAACCGAAGTGAAGTTCAAAGGCAAGAGCAATATGAGTCATCTACTCATCTGGACATTCAAGCAATATCAGGCTC
Source organism: Chamaecrista fasciculata (assembly GCA_003254925.1). Lineage (NCBI taxonomy): Eukaryota > Viridiplantae > Streptophyta > Magnoliopsida > Fabales > Fabaceae > Chamaecrista > Chamaecrista fasciculata. Next base: position 83,686 of record QANZ01049788.1, on the reverse strand, counting down.
AAAGTTTTAGGCAATGCGAGAGAAGCAAAACTCTTAAATCCCTATATGTAATTCATACATTGTAAATGAACAATGATTATGTTTAAAAATGGATTTTATATGAACATTTAACAACTCAAAGACTTTGGCCACTAAGTATGATAAAGTGATAATTGGAGAACTTAAGCAGTGTTAACCAAATAAACTGTAGTTCCATACCTCTACTGAAGGCATTTCGAGAGCATGTTGCAGCCACCCAATATCTTCTGAAGAACCAAGCAAGACTTCCACACACGGGATGTTGTTCTGAGAATGCAAATAAGAATTTTCTGTGTCTCAGTGTATACAATGCAATAACACATCAATAAGTACAAGTAATACCCCTAGTGTTAGTTTTTTGGCTTGAAAAATATAATTATCAATAGAGACTACAAGAAGAATAAAGTGAAATCACAGTTACAAAGAAAAAGAAGCAAACTATAATATTTCTAACAGGTTACCATCCCACCAGTTTGCTTTTAGAAACCTACTTGTTTACCTATGAACCTCAGCTTGAGCATTTCTGATGCATGAGAAAAAATATCTCCATGGAGAAATTGCCAAACTGCAAGCATACTGTAGACCAACTAATGGTAGTGTCAACCTACACCCAGAAGAATAAAATCCAGTGGCAAATAGTGAAAGTGAAAATAAAATTAAAGGTATTGGTCATTCCACGGAATTTATTAAAGGTATTAACTTTAGCTACAGAATTTATTTAGCTACAGAATATTTCGTAACAATTCCGTAGCTAATCGGTAGCAAAAATTTCTCGTCTTTACGTGCCACTCACTTTCCTAAATTTAGCTACAGAAATTTTGTTCATAGCTAATCCGTAGCTAATTAGCTAGAGAATAGCTACAAAAAATTTCCGTAGCAAAATTTCGTAGCTCATTCTGTTTTTTTCTTGTAGTGGTACCATATTATAATGCACCATGAGTGATTATACATCTTACTATATTATATAAAATTGAGTTAGTTTATATAATATAAAACATACCGGCCAAAGTGCGAATTTGGTCATATAACTTTGCTCCAGTTCTCAAATCAGTTCTATAACTTTTTTTGTCTCGAATTTGATCTTGTATCTTTGCTCTAGGTTCCAAATCAGCCCTATATCTTTTTTGTCTCAATTTTGGTCCGATATATTTTGAAAACATCCCACCGTTAGTCCTCCGTCTATTTTAAATTATAGTTTAGTCCTGAAAACTTCAAGTCTCTTTCACTTTAGTCCTTGACTATAAAAAGGAGAGTAAAATAGCATCCCTGAAGATTATCAAACCTTATATCTTGGTCCATAATCCATGAATTCTTCATGAAATGGATTAGAAATGCAAAAGAAACACAAATTAAAGCAAATGACAGAGAGGGACCTAAACTGAAAACGCAAAAAACTTAAAACCCATCGAAAAATGCCCTAAACTCGTTGAAAAACATACGAAAATCGCCGAGAAACTCAAGAACTCATCCAAAAGCATCAATTCTCACTGAAATCTCACTCAAATAATCGCCCTCAAATGCTTTAAAAAAGAATTTTCGAAAATCCAAACTTTTAAATAGGGAGGTGATAGAAGAAATGTAAGGGATTTCAGAATTTATCTCTCGGAATCACCAAATGTAAGGGAATCTTCTATCACCTCCCTCCTCAAAAGTTTAGATTTTCGAAAAAAATTTCTTAAAGCATTTGAGAGCGATTATTTGAGTGAGATTTCAGTGAGAATTGGGGTTTTTGGATAAGTTTTTGAGTTTCTCGGCGATTTCTGTACGTTTCCCGCAAGGTTTTAAATTTTCCATGTTTTCAGTTTTGGTCCATTTGCCATTTGCATTTAATTTGTTTTTTTTTTTTTTTTTTNATTTTTTTTTTTTTTTTTTTTTGCATTTCTGTTCCATTTCATGAAGAATTCATGGATTAGGGACCAAGATGTATGGTTTGAGAATCTTCAGAGATGCTCTCTCACTTTCATTTTGATATTCAGGGACTAAAGTGAAAAGGACTTGAAGTTTTCAAGATAAACTTTAATTTAAAATAGACAGAAGACTAACGGTGAGAGGTTTTCAAAACATATGGGACCAAAACTGAGACATAAAAGATATAGGATTGATTTGGGACCTGGAGCAAAGATACAGGACCAAATTCGAGACAAAAAAAAGGTATAGGTCTGATTTGGGAACTGGAGCAAAGTTACAGGACCATATTCGCACTTTGGCCAAACATACCATATTTGAAGAACTTATTGTGATATTAAGTTAGAGAAAGAAATATATATTAGTAAACTACAATTCTAATTTTAATTAATTATTTATAAAAATTCTTTTATACTATAATAATAATATTCATTTTTTTATGGTATATTAGTAAGTTATGAGAATAACTATATATTTAATTTATTAGTACATTAGTGACAAAATAGACAATATTTACCTTCAATCCGCTCAAACCGAACCGCCCAAACCGCTTTTTATTGGTTTGGTTTGGTTTTGATGAATGAAATCAATCAACGGTTCTATTTAAAAAATCATTTCTAACCGCCCAAACCACCCAACAAATACCCCTATTGGAAATCAATGGCTAAGATTGTGACACGTCAGCATTGTTCATTAAAATTGACGAAACAAAGCCTCAGGTACCCTAACTGCTTAACGGCGAGAAGCTCAGGTATTCAAAGTGAAACCTGAAAATTCACACAACAGTAATGTGAGATTTGGTTATACTACGGATATCTTTTCTGTAATTTTTTTTCGTAACATATATTTTCTGTAATTTACCCTTGCATGATAACTGAATAAACTAGAAAATTTGAGGACTACTACGAAAACCAAAAAAATTTGAAGACTAAAACAAGGTTTCCTCTATAGTTTGAGGATTATAATTAAATGTTGACTATTTAAACTAATAATTTTTTTTTTGTTTTTTTGAAAAAGGCCAAGAAAGCCACAAATTCATTCCACAAACTCTGCATATTGAGTACAAGCCATAAAGAACATAGTCTTGGGAAAGAGAATGATATAATTTGAGGAAGATAATGGTGGGATTGAATAGAAAGAAAAATTTATTATTGGGGGATACAAATACATATTACACTCTTTATTACACCCTGTTAACATGCTACTGACGCACACAAGCTTTGAATTTAATATTTGACATTGGAAGCACCACCCAACATTTAGCTACAGTCAAAACTGTGGTTAAACGTGAGAAAAACCTAACGCAACTGACCACAGCTGAAATGGTCGTGACAAACAAGGGTGTTGCAAGTGTTAGTTATGGTAATTTGGACAAATAGTAACATCTGGTTAGTCACGGTTCATGTTTAATTCCTGGTTTGCCAAGGTAAAAAGCGTGACTAATTTTGATCAAATGTACATGCCTTTAGCCACGATTTTTGTCGTGATAAACTAATTCCATTTAACATTTTTGAAATGAATAGACACGAATTTAACCGTGGCTAATGTTTGTTTAGTCACTTATGTATTTTTTTTTAAATGCCCATGCTCTTAATTGTAGTAAACTTTTTGGTGTGTTTATGTGTTTATTTTTTATTTTTTTTTAATTAAAGGAGTCAAATACAACTTAAAGAAGGCAAGTTGTATAACCTGCTACATTTAACTTAAGGAAGTTAAAGAAACTACTATNCTGACGCGCTTTTTAGCGTCCGACTTTGTGACGGACAAATCCGTCACTAAATCACTGTTTTGTGACGGATTTCATGATTTAGTGACGGATTTGTCCGTCACAAAATTGATTTTTTCTAGTAGTGGCTTGAAACTGACATGCTGAAAATTTGTGGAAATGGATTTGATGTCAAGAAGGACAATTGCATTGGCGGAAGAGAGTTTGTGATCATGAGAGAAACATTTGATCACCTCCATCCTTGGGCACCAGAGGTCGACATAGCCGAATCCTTGTGCGAGTAAAACCTGCAAAAGTCTCCTGATTAGGAGAAGGATGTTAGTGAGGATGCAGTGAGAGTAGTCATAAGTGGATCCCAGGATCATATTTTGGAGTCCATCTCTGTAATCGCAAGCAGCAACACCTCTTTTCCTAACCATTTTCCAACTCTGACCATCAATGAGGACATTTATGGAGTAAGGGTTAGGGGGGTGGGAGCACAAGGTCTTTCCCTGATTTTCGAGCATGAGTTGTTTCTAGTGCCATAGGCACTGTAGTCCTTCCAGATTTTGTCAACAAGGGAGATCACCTGATCTGGGTTATCTTTGTGTCTCTTGAAGATGATGTTGTTCCTGGAAGTGTAAATGGACCAGCACATGACAATGACATATTGAAGGCTAATGGAATGACTGGGGGGTTGTCCTTGTCGTAGTTGTTGATGAGTTGAAACAGATGCGGAAGGGGATTTCCAGTTGACCATACATCTATTCTGAGGTTTAAATGACAACCAAACCAACATGCTCTAGCAAAAGAGCAATCCACTAGAAGATGATTGGTGGTTTCTATATGAGGGCAACCAAAAACACATGTACCTTCAATCCTAAGATTTCGCTTCAGAAGATTCTCACCAGTTGGAAGGGCATTGTGAGAGAGTTGCCAAAGGAAGCAAAGGATCTTTGGGGGAAGGTCTATACTCCAAAGTTTTCGCCAGTTCAGGGAAATGGAGTCGTCAGTTGTTGTAGTATTGTTGCCATGATTCATGCAGATAATAGATTTATAACCTTCTTTAACAGAGTAATTTCCATTTTGTGATGGTTTGAAGATGAGCCGGTCAGGGGTATTACATGTAGAGGTAATGGTTTTGGTGATGGTGTTAGCATCTTCAGTAGAAAAAATGGATCTAACAACATTGTTCTTCCAGCAGCCATGAGTGTCAATCAAGTCACTAACTAGTTTCAAATATTCAGGGTTATGAATAGGTTGAAACCAGTTGGCGCTAGAGATGGGGATTTTATTACCATTACCTACCTGCCATTGGAATAGGTGTTTGATATGCTCAAAGGATTTGTGCATACCTTTCCATCTTGAAGAGGCATCAGCAGGGCACTTAAGTGTATCACTGTTGGGACCAGGTCCATACTTGTGCAGCAAGATCCTGCTGTAAAGCGTATCAGGTTCAGAGAAAAGCTTGGAGACCTGCTTTACAAGGAGAGCTTGATTGAAGGCCATTGATCCTAGAATAAAGATTTTTTTTTTTTCGTGGAAGATATTATTAAAGTGAGTGTTACTCCAAGATTTGATCTTTTTTTGAATATTAACAATATTATCATTGATGTCATGGAGATTATTGTTCCAATGAGTTTTAATAAGGTCAGGAAAGGTAGGATGGTTTAACCAGAAGGATTCTAAGCGAAAGAAAGAATGGTTTTTATCTGGTTTTTTGAAGATATTTTAGGAGGATGGGGCAGTGGTCAGAGTGAGTACGAGGGAGATGAGTTACATTAGAGTTAGGAAAGAGTTGAAGCCAAAGCGGGTTAGCATGGCATCGATCTATTCTAGTTCTGATGGTTTGACCATAGTCTCTATTGTTTGTCCAAGTGAAAAGGGGACCAGTGAAGCCTAAGTCTATGAGATTACAATTGTTAAGGAAATCATTGAAAAACATGATTTTGTTGTGGTTGGGGGGTCTTCCTCCAAATTTTTCCTTAGTAGAGGCAATGTCATTAAAATCCCCCATAAGGAGCCAAGGAAGAGTGAGGTTAGTGAAAGCAGTAGAGAGACTATTCCAAAGGTTTTTCCGAATATCATATTTAGGACTAGCATATATAGCAGAGAGAATGAAGAGAAGATTATTTACCTTAACTTTGTAGTGGATTTCTTGGAAAGATGAGGCCAAAGGTTCTATGGTGACAATGTGTGGGTGCCAAAGAACCCATATGCCACCCGAGAAGCCCATAGCATCAACTTTAATGTAGTTTTCAAAGCCAAGGGTTGCGAGGATGTTTTGGGCTCTAGCGCCACTAAGTCTTGTTTCAGTAAGGATGACAATATCTGGTGAGAACTTACGTTGGAGGTCATTGAAGGCTCTACGAAAGTCAGCGTTTGCTGCTCCCCTAATGTTCCAAGCCAGGATGTTCATAGGTTCAAAAGTGGGGTTAAAAGGAGGAGAAGAGTGAGATGAGGTGTTACCAAAGTCAAGAGAGGGGTTTCTTGGGTCGAAGGCAAAGGAGGGATTTAGATGAAGATTGTAATCTACTGTTCCTGTGTCTATATTTAAGGAGCAATCTATGTCTATATAGATTTCCACCAAGTGAGGAGGACCTGTGAGGAAGACACAGGATTTTGGGAGTTTTGTGAGAGAGGTGAGAGGGGTGGTTGTGCCATGTTTGGTGGTAGTGGGAATGTTGGTGTCTGAGGTGTTGGTATCTGTGGTGGTGTCTGTGGAAGTGGTGAGTCTGGAGATGTGTTGTTTGGGTAAGAAAAGTTTCTTGGAGAGTTTGGCATTTTCTTTGGTTACTGAGGGTGCAGAGGGATGTATCTGTGGTGATTTTTTGGTTGTGGTTATAGAGTGAGGTTGGGGGGATTTAAAAAGAGAAGGTGCTGAGAGGGTTTCGTGTAGATGAAGAGGATTACAATGCATGGGGATAGGTGGTGAAACGGGTGAGGAGTTTTTACTAGAATTGATATTTAGGACAAGTTCTAAGATCGGTGGAGAAAGTTGACTTTGTGAATCTTTCTCAGGAAAGGAAAAGTTAGGGAACGTAGAATGCATGGGAGAGAGGTTGATATGAGTGGGAAGGGTGATAGTTGTTGATGGGGAGCTCGAGGTAGAAGGGAGAGGATTTGGTGAGGGTGATGGATGGTGGGAGACATCTTGGATGTTAATAATTGATGAGGTTAAGGTTTTTGGGGATGCAGAGGGAGGGTTATACGAGGTGAGCTTATAAGGGAAAGAGATGTCTTTTGCTTTCTGCTGCCTAGGAATAAGGTGTACAAGTGTAGCCTTTTTGCCAATAGCTTTTTTATCTAAGAGATTCTGACTTTTTAAGAGGTTCAGGTGTGGTGAGGACAAAGTTTTTGGTTTTTCTAAAGGGACCTTAGGAGGATTGGTTAAAGAGTTAGGATTATGGTCAAAAGATTTATGATTAAAGGTTTGGTTTTTCGGAAGCTTTTTTGAATATTTTTGAGTGAAAACAGAGGAATCACGGGTTTGAAAGGAGTTTGAAAATTTATTTGAAAAAAAGGGGGAAGAAGGTTTGTGAAACGGGGTAGGGAGTAACGGTAAATTTGATTTGAAAAGATTTGTGTCAAAAACACTAAGATTTTCGTAAAATAAGGAGATGTGAATACCATTGAAGATAATAGACGAAGGGGGAGGTTTCGAAATATCAAGTTCTACGCAGATACGAGAAACAGATAGAAATGACTTATTGAGATTGTTCCTATCCAAAGCTAGAGTTTTTCCTAACGTATTCCCTATTAGAGTTAAGACATCAGGACAGATATATTCAATAGGGAGATGTGGTAGGGAAACCCAGATAGAAGTAAATCGAGAAGAACAGTTTGGTGTAAAATTAGCTATCCAAGATCTAACCAGCAAAGGATAATTTTCAAGAAACCAAGGAGAAGAAGAGAGAATAAGGAACCGTTCACCTGGATCTATGTTTGCAAGAAGATAGTGGTTGAGTCCCAAGTGGTTGATTTTTGCCGCACTTCCCAGATTCCACATTTTTTTTAATTTTGTCTGTAAGGATTTCGTGAACACGAGCTTCTCCGGGATGACGAAGATTAAAGAGTGCTTCCATTCTTCTGATAGGGTTTTGCAGATGGTTGGTGGGAGGGAGATGGTAAGGGTATTGTCAGTGAGTGAGATCTGGGTAGTTTCTTTAGGGTTTGTTGAAGGGTCTAAAAATTTTTTAGGTGAATCAGGTTGAAATTGGGTTTGATTTGTTGAATATGGATCGAATCCGAATTTGTGAATGAGATCTTTGCAGAGGGCTTCTTTGTAGCTATTATGTTCGGAGGTTTTTTCAGGGGGGTGTGTTCGACATGGATTGGTGGTATTTTTTTTTTTCTGAGGTTTGGGTGTAATCTGTTTGTAGGGTTTGGTCTTTTGAGTGGTGTAGGTCGCTTGAGTGGTTTGAATGGGGGGATGAATGAGGAAGGAAGAGAGTTAATGCTTGATTTTCTTTGGTTGATGGCGGAGATGTAACAGTTGAGAGACTTGAGGTGTTCGGGGGTAGGGTTGCGTCGATTGGGGTTATTTCGGTGGTAGGGTTGCGTCGATTGGGGTTATTTTGGTGATAGGGTTGTGTCGATTGGAGCAATTTCAGTGGTAGGGTTGCGTCGATTTGGGTTATTTCAGTGGAGGGGGCAAGAGGGGATTTTTCGCTGAGAGTTTTGTTGGAGAGACATTTTTGATTTACAGCAATTTTAAATGTGTTTAATAATGCTAGAATGTTTTCGAGTTCTTTTGTGGGCTATGAACAAAATACGTGTGTCAGGTTGTTCTTTCTTTTAATGAATTAATGAATTTATTTTTGTGTGTGTTAAGTTTCTTAACGTCCTATTCCATCCCAACTAACCATTTCTCACTATTTTGCAGGTTTTGCTCAAAATGGGGATGGAGAGGAGGTTGGTCAAGACTGGAATACAACCTGATGACTTCACTTTTGTTTTAGTTTTTACTGCATGTTCCAGTCTTACATCCTTTGAGCAAGGAAGACAGCTTCTGCTCTTGCAATTAAGCATAGATTCGAATCAAATAAGTCTGCATAACTTGACGGTTTTTTCTGCAGCTAAAGCTTGACATAAAAGAAACTATTGCAATAGAAAGAAAGTAGCCAAAGGAAGGTAGAGGTGGAAAGTGATACAAGAAAGCGAGTACAAAGAGCCAATAGCCACAAAAAGGAATTCATTTTCTGTGTTTGCCTTCTCTCTGCGAAGAAACTAGGATCATTGGGAAAAGATATTTTCTTGATATGACTTTTGTATTTTTGGGCAGTTTATTGTAGGTGTAAATGGTATATATGTATATCATATTAATGATATGGGTGTTGTGTTTGGGAGATCCTTTATGCCAAATGGCTCTTTTTTCTTTCTTTTCTCTTTCCCATCCAAGTTTTTGTTCTTCCTAATGTTGTGCCCTATAGTTTCAAAGTCTTAACTAATTAGAAACTGAATAGAGAGTAAATTTCTTTTACGATTATGCCCCATGTTTTATTTTGGGATTTATTTCAATTTTCCTGCAATCTCTGTCCCCTTGCTCTCGGACTTTGAGTTTCCCATAAAACGTATCTTATGACCAATTTGATATGTTTTATCTTATTAAATTGAAAGTTTTTGAATTTCTAAACTACCTATTTAGCTATAAAATTTATCTTCTTATTGGTCAAAGGTTAACATTATATAAATATGTTGAAGTTACTAAAACTATATATATATGCTATTACTAGAATTATTAGACTAATCAAATATTTAATAAGTTTTATAAATTTATTACTAACATGTTTAATCAATCATATATTCAATAGATGAAAACAAAATATATTATTTAAAAAAAATATATGTAACATCACGGATTGAAGCATCTAGCTTCAACAAATGAAAACTTGATTAAAAAGGATGGTCATAAAGTTCAAATTTTAAAAAATAAATAGAGAAAACAAATGATTTGGTCCTTGAATTTATGCTAAGTCAACTAATCAGTCCATGAATAATCAAAATATATTACTCATTCCTTGAATTATTGCAATTGTCAACAATTTGGTCCTTAGATCAAATTTAGGGACGAAAAAGTACAATATCANGCAGAACTGGGAGACCAAAATAAGACTTTGGCCTTTTATTTTTTTTATTTGTTTTAGCCCTTAAACTTTTTTTATTTCTTCTATCATTAGTCCAAACTCGTCTGATTTCTACTAATTTTTGTAACTAAATAACTGATCGAGATAAATAATTTGTCTGTCATACGTATTTTAATATGTAAATTGATAAAGAGAAAGGAAAATTTTCATTCTTAGTCGCAAATTAGAGAACAGAGATAAATTTGTGATTGATTTTTTTTTGTGATGACAATTAACTTATTAAGACATGTATGAGAAATAAATAATCTAATTTAAATATCAACTTCAAATGTAACGGTCAAAATTAGATAAAATAGGACTTTGACCCAAAAGAAATTGAAATTTGGGTATAATTGACACCAACGTTTCATATTGGGTGCATAACTGACACAAAACAAACGTTAAGGGTATAACTGAAATTGCCCCCAAACGTTAGGGGCACGAAAGGGTCTTATGTCAAAAAATAATGGTACAAGTAAAAAAGTTTGAGGATCAAAAAGTAATAAAAAAAGATTTGAGGATCGAACCAAAACTTACTTTACAATTCAAGTACCAATACGCAATTTTGATCAATAAATATTTTAACTATTTATTTATTTTTTAATGTTTTAAACTTTGAAGGTACACAATTAATTTCTTGACTTTTAATTTCACTTTTCGAGAACTCGTTTTTCATTGAATACTATAAATTTTATGGCAAAAGAGCTTTTTGTGCCCCTAACGTTTGGGGTCAGTTTCAGTTATGTTCTGTAAAACGTTGGTGTCAATTATACCCTATCTTCAATTTTGTTTTGGACCAAAGTTCTATTTTGGTCCCTCAAATTTGCTCAAAGTTCCGTTTTGGACCCTCAAGTCTCTGACAAATTTTACGGCGAGATACATGGCGGCCCCGACAACTACGAAAACTCCTAATCCAAGGTTTTTCTACCTCCTGAGTTCAATGACGACCTCTATTTTGCGAAAAAATGACTGGCAAGCCGCCGAAAAATTACATAGTCGTCGAGAAATTACACAATCGCTGAAAATCATATTTCCGGTCATTTGTTTGCAAAATGAAGGCCGCCATTGAAATCAGGAGGTCAAAAAACTATGGATTAGGAGTTTTCGTAGTCGTTGGGGCCGCCGTGTATCTCGCCGAAAAGTTCGTCAGAGACTTCTTGGGACCAAAACAGAACTTTGAGTAAATTTGAGGGACTAAAATAAGACTTTGGCCCAAAAAAAATTGAGGTTTGGAATAAAGGAGTGCGATAGTGTTGTGGGATTTGAAATAAAGGAGTGCGATAGTGTTGTGGGATTACAAATTAATAGTTGCCTTTTGAGAGTTTCACACAGGAGCAATCCATTGCTAGAAGCAAGTATTTTTATGAAGTTTTTTTCAATATAACGGAGAAACTTGGAAGGAACACCCACTACCTCTCTTGGTATTTCATCAAGAGTTGAAGAAGATGATGGTAGTGATGAATGTATCTCGATGTTTATCTTTGCGCACACAATAATGGAATTCTGAATGAAGAAGTAAGAGTGATCTTTGAGAAGCGAATTCTGAGACTGCTTGAGTGCAAAAATGGTGGAATTTGTCAAGTTAAGGAAGGACTTGGAACAACACTTGGAGATGCATACTAACTTTGCAGGTAGCAATGCGAGTATTTCAAAGAGCATATCATCAGATAATTCCACATCTCTAATAGGAAGACAAAATTAAAGAGTGTAGGTTGGTTTGAGTGTTTCATATATATACGAGAACCATAATAAACAATTAAAAGATAATGAATAAATAAAGATCTTACCTTTTCCTCTCTAGGTTCATCTGAGAAGCCATTGCAGAAGCCAAGGATCTTTCAACACGAATCGATTGTGGTGGTGTTGGTGAACAAGTACTCTTTATGCAGAATTGGGATTTCAAGCATAAATGGAGAGAATCGAATACCTGTGCCGATTTCCTAGCGGAATGATGTCGACGGATCTGGTCGGATTATCTGCTTCAGTCAGCCGCCGAGTGGTCTGGTAAAATTCTTCTCCGTGAAGCGACGGGGATGTTTAGGCTATGTTTGGGAGTTTTAGTGAGGATGGAGAGGAGAAGACATGAATGAACACTTAATAGAGTGGAGTGTAGAGAATATTAATGGACTGAGTAGATATGTTGTTTGAGAGTTTTTAGTGAGGAAAGGAATGGACACGTGATAATCTTGCTAAATTAATAATATTTTATCCCTAAATTTGAAATAATTTTATACATTTTGGTCCCTGAATTTGTACTAAATAATATTAGGGTTGAGAAAGATTAATAATATTAATAAAATTATAGGGTATAATTGTCTTAAAAAAAATTTTAAAGTTGTCCACTCCATCTTTGGCCCCCCAATTTGGGGTGCCAGCAAAAATCAGATTTTGGGTGCCAATGAGTGCTTTGGAGGCACCCTTTGTCCATTCCTCTCCCCCTTAAAAAAACATCCAAACAACAATTTTTAATCTTTTGTCCCTTCCACCCCTCTCCATTCTCTCCTTGGCACCCCATCCAAACACACCCTTAGGTTTTGCTGGTTCTGTTCTTCGCTTCTGGCTTGTGTTTTCATGTTATTTGTAGCTTTGTGGAGCTTTGTGAGCTTAGCCCACCGTTACTCACCCAAAAAAAAAAAAGTACTGTCTGCAAATCCTAATTCTAATTCTAATTCTAATTCTAATTATATATAAAATAGGGAAGGGATATTTATTTTGATTGGTATGTATCTTATTCTTATCATTTTTTTTTTATATATATCTTATTCTTATCATTGACACATATAATCACAGTTATATTTCACTTTTAAAAATCACGATTGATTCAAATTGAAAAAAAAATACCCAATTCGATCTCCGGCCATAATTATAAGATTATATGATTCATGATTTTAATTAAATAATTGCGATATCTGATCATTAATACGATACTTTTATTATTATTAAAATAATATGCTTTAACGAATTGGATCAAGCTTCAAGGGATCCTTATGATATCTCCAACAAGATCCTTATGATCCATTTAATTAATATCAAATTCCGATTTTCTTATATTTTAAAATGATTAATTAATTGAATGTCAAATCATATCATCCCATTCGAGCCCAAAAAAAAAATCATAACGTCTCATAGCATTTCGGGCTAACTTGCTAACTCACCAAAACCAATTCAACCCGCAGGTTTGGGTTAACGGGTTGGTTTGATTTGATAATTCTCAACCTGCAGTGATTTGGGTTGGGCTGCTGGTTTCAGAATTATGAGCCTGTTCAGGCTAGCCCAACCTGCGAGCCTGCAATTTATTTATTTTTATTTTTTAATTTTAATATATATATATAAATGATGGTTAATATAATTATATAATATTTATGACTCTTAAACTCCTTTTCCTCCTTAGCCTTAACATTGTATTTGTGACTTCACTTTCAATTAATCAAGTTTAATTTCTATACGACAACTTCAACTTCTTTAGATGAGTTACTTTCAATAATATTATTAATTAATTCATAAACCATCATAATAAGACATTTTTTTTTCATCAAAATTCAATATGAAAAAAATTGAAAGATAAAAAAAATTGTAAACTCAAGTATATTTTTGAAAAAAAAAATTGTTTGTAAATTTGAATGGGCCAGCCCGCCCAACCCAACCCGTTGCTGGTTGGTTTGGTTTTGTTTGGGCTGAAATATTTTTTTCCGCAAACCCAACCCAAACCAACCCGCGCTCAAAAAATTTTAACCCAATCCAACTCAGCACACGAACACCTCTAATTGCCACATTTAATTATATTTTTTTGGCAAAAACCTCATTTTAGTCTTTAATATATTCTAAATTTTGTTTTGATATTTTTTTTTCAGTTCAGTTTTGGTCCTTGATGTTTCTTAAAAGTTCTATTTTGGTTCTTAACTATTAAATTTAGTCATATTTATCTTGTATCAAATCTGAATGTGACAAAATTAAAATTACAAGTTATTCTTAACGAGTTATTTTTATACTTAGTTACAACTGTTGGATAGATAAAGTTAAATTGAATCTAAAATCGAGCTTAAAAGTCAATTGTTTATTTCGTAAAATTGCTTATATGTCTATCATTTAAAAACATATCAAAATTTTATAATTAGTACATTCAAAAATTATTTTTCCTCTTAAATTACTTGATCCATACACAATACAAGTATCCATTGTTATCCATTCTTTAAACTACACTTCAGAAACTAGCAGATAAAACTTGTTACATTTGATAGACTATGCAACAGTTCCTAACTGTTGCCGTCTTTTCGATTTTTTTTTTTGAAAGTTTAAGCAACAAACATGTGCAATACAAATAAAAATGTTGCACTTACTCTTATCTGCAACACCTCTTAAAACCTTATTATAACTATTTTAGCCAAATTCATATGATTGTTAAGTCAACAATCTATTTTAGTCCCTAATGTTTATCCTAAGTTCTATTTTGATCCCTAAAGTTTTTTCCTTCCGTTTTGGTCCATAATGTTTTCGAAAAGTTTCATCATTGGCTACTGAATATGGTCAAATGAGGTTAAATCGGGCCTATAAATTTATGAGTTAAATCAGACCTACAGGTTAAATTTGATGAGTTCTTCTTTTGCTCAGTTAGAGTTATCGTCAAATGAGGTCAAATCGAACCCATAAATGGGTTACTTGTTCCATGAATTTGGTCATATCTATATGTTTCATGTCTGAATGCAATGTAATGGAATTGGAGCTTCAAGTTACCGTTGACAAGTTTTTTCTTTGTCTAATTGGAACAGTTGACAAACGAGGTCAAATAGTACTCAGAAAGTTAATATTGATGTTTTGACCAAAGTCACTTTCAGAGTACTATTTAACGATTCCAACTGAATAGAGAAAGAACTAGTCAAGAGTATTTGAAATTTGTTGCATTCGAATTTGAAATGAGAGAGATATGATTAAATTTATGAATCAATCGTTCCATTTGCGGGCTAGATTTCATGTTCCACTTGACTTCATTTGCTGATGACTCCAACTAGACAAAGAAAGAACTTATCAAATTTAACTCGTAGCTCTAATTTAATCACATTCGGACTTGAAACGAGAGAGATATGACTATATTCAATAGTAAGGGACCAATAACGAAACTTTATGGTAACATTTAAGACCAAAATGGAAAAAAATATTAGGGACCAAAATAGAAGTTAGGGTAAATATTGGAGACCAAAATAAGTTTTTGACCTTATTGTTATAATAAGCAACGAGGTTTGCAACAATAATAAAAGCCCGAAATTGTATTTTGGTCCCTCAGTTATGCTCAATGTTTCAAATTAGTCCCTCAGTTTTCCAAAACTTGGCACTGTTTGTCCCTCAAACGTTTTTCATCCATTTTTCTGTTAAAAAAAAAAGATAAAATTGATTTTTAACTCCTAAAAGTTTAAATTTTTGCATTAAGAACCTTTTTCTCTATAATAGAACCAAAATGTAAAAAGGAAAAAAGAATGGAGAGTTTTAATTTGTTTAAAAAAAAAAAAACCCTTTCTCTCTGGTGAATGAAATGTCGTCGCCTGGGATTCGCCAACGGTGGCGCGTCAGAGTTTTACGGCGGAGCCGGCCGATCCATGACGGTACCCACCATCAACGACACTATCAACACCAACCTCCTCCCTTCTCATCATCCTCTGTACCGAACTCATCAACAACTCCAACAACAACAACAAAATCAACAAAATCAAATGTCCTGGAGCCCAGAAACCACTCTCGTCGTCTCCGACTTCGTCAACGACCTCAGCGACGTCGTCTTCTTCCTCTGTTCGCTCCCCTGCTTCCACCTGTTCGAAATAGTCGTTAATGGAAGCCGCATCTGCGATTTCCAAAGGGAAATCAGAGCCGGCGACAGAGATCCTGTCACATCTGGCTCAGACATCGTCTCCGAACAGAAATTTTGATCAGCGATTGACGGATTGTATGGTTTCGACACTGAAATCGCGAATCAATCGCAGATGCTGCTTCCATTAACGACTCCGATTTCCCTTCGAGGAGGGTTTTCTTGACGAGTCGACTCAGCTTCTCCTCGCATACTTCCCTTGCTTCAAGGTCAGTTTCATGGCGGCCAATCTCGCCATCCTCGATGCCGCATTCGAAGACAAAACCACCATCAACAACAAAGTTTCGCATGGTGGATTTCGATATCGGCAAGGGAGAGAGAGAGACCAGAGAGAGAGAGAAGAGTTATCAAAATAAACTAAACCCCCAAGTTATTTTTTCTTGCTTACATTTTGGTTTTATTATAGAGAAATAGTCCTTAATGCAAAAATTGTAACTTTTAGGAGTTAAAAATCAATTTTGTCTTTTTTTTAACGGAAAAATGGATGGAAAACGTTTGAGGGACCAACTATGTCATGTTTTAATAAGTTAATTGATCAATAATATATATATATATGCATAATAATATATATAATGATCTGGTGTAAGCTGGGAAGGCTAAATGTTAAAGAATGTTAATGTTTGAGTAATTTGTAACGTGTACATTACATGTGTTGTTGAATAAGAAGCTTATACTTTTTTGGCCACACACCCTAGCCAGCGTTTCTCTGCTCTCTCTCCCTTGCGTTCTTTGTAGAGTCGTCGTTGGGATTCCACCCTTCCAACGATAGTAGTCCCCTCTTTATTTTCTTACACAGCAGTTGTTGCCCCTCCATTTAGACAGTGTTGAAAACCGCTCCTCCGTGAGGGTTTCTCTATCTATTTATGAGAGTGTTACTTTATTTCTAGAGTTTTGTGATGGCGGCGGCGTTTTGGATCAGGGTTCCCACAAGGTCGATATGGTCTGTCTTTCTCTACAGCGGTGACTCTAGACTAGGCATTCCACGGCGGCTTCCTGGTTTGGTTCTGGTTTTTGGATGCTCGGTGACATTTTTTTCTGGGTCAGGTACTTCCACGACGTCGTTTCTTGTTTTGCTTTCACGGTGGCGTTTTATCAAATAATTATTGTTGTTTTGAGTTTGATTATGTCTTTTTTTTAGAGTAAAGAGTGTTTGTTCACTTCGCTGTGAAGATTATCATTCACAACACACTCTGGGAGAGAGCAGAAGCTTCTGTAGCGAGAGACGAAGCGCGAGAAGTGAAGGTCGCGCCATAGCAACGAAGCTGCCTTGGAGTTTTTCATCATCGTTCTCTCACCAAAATGAAAATTCTGGATACAGATCCTGTGTGTTTGAAGATGGTGTAGTAATCACGCCAAAAAAAAATTGTATGAAAGTTTTTTCACGAGATTGCCGTGATAAGTAAACCCTGTGCGTTTTAGTTATTTACTTTCTTTTTTCTCAAATCTGTTTAATTTCAGAGAATTACACAGAATTAAAATACAGAAGATCCATGTTCGAAAGTTCTGCTATCTCCGCTTCTTTAGATCAAACTCGATAATTTTGCCTCAATTTAAAAATTGTAAGAATCTATATATATATATATATATAAAGCCGAACAACTTTCAATCAGAAGCGGCCACCTGGACTCTAATTGTTTTTTGGTCACTGCTCTGCTCAATTAATGATTTCAACTTATTTTCAACATAAACTTCAACCAATAGATATCACTCAGCCTAATCTTCCAACCAATAGAAATCATTTTTGTCTATTCATCACACTTTCTCTCTCCCTGTTGAGGACGTTTTTTTTTCTTTGCCATCCCTTTTTTTTTTGTCACTATATTGCTCAATTAATGTTTTCAACTAATTTCCAACCTAAACTTCAACCAATAGACTCAGCATAATCTTCCAACCAATAGAAAACATTTTTGCCTATTCATCTCATATTCTCTCTCCCTATTTAGCCCGTTCTTTTTTTTGTTTTGCCATTCTCTCTCTTTTCTTATAGCCACCAAAACAACCAATAGTCATATTTCTGGCAAAAAAAAACCAATAGTCATATTTTGTTTGTTACAAATCTACCCTTTTGCTATCCCTTTTTAGCTCTATATAAATAGATCATTATGGTGTCAAAATAATCATGCTTCTCCAATATTCATATAACCACAAAAGCTATTTGTTATGAATTGTGAGAGATGTCTCTATTTTTTCGTTGCTATTCATATATATTGCTGCTTCTTGTGTTTTATTTATATCATGTTCTATATAAAGCATCATGTACTAATCTGAGAGAGATATGACCAAATTCATGGAACATGCGACTCATTTTTGGGCCCGACTTCATGCTTGATTTGACATTGTTTGCTAATGACTCTAACTAGGCAAAGAAAGAACTCATCAAATTTAACCTATAGCTCTTATTTTATCGCATTCGGGTTTGAAACGAGAGAGATATGACCATATTCAATAGTTAGATATCAATAATGAAACTTTTAGGAAACGTTAAGAACCAAAACGAAACAAAAAAACATTAGTGACCAAAACAAAACTTCAGGTAAATATTAGGGACCAAAATAGACTTCTGGCCTATTATTATATCTAAGTTTGGAGTCTTTTAGTAGTCAATTGTTAAAATCATTGTGATAGTAGAATATAATAAGACAAATGAATCTTTTATGTATGTTTTAGTGGCTTCTCACTACCAACTCTCTCTACATTTCTATAAACTACATCATAACTTTATATATTTCAAAGTTTAAATAGTTTCTCGCTAAAATAACTCCCTCGACCCTCTATATTTTTTTTATTATAAATATATGCTTAAATAATTTCAATTAAATCGTTTTTCAACCTTAGATCTTGTATATTTTTAATTTATAAGTTAATATAAATAAATTATCACAACAAAATGAATTTATTCAAAAAATAAATTTCTAATAATTTACATCTTTTATAATTTTAAAATTTAAAATAATATTCACATGCTCATTCTAATAATATTATATGCTTATGATATTTTTTAGTTGTTATCTCAAAATTACATGTTATAAAATTTATATTTTTAAAAAATAAAATGATCTCTCAATATTCACTATATATTCATCACTTTGTGATTTTCATTTTAAAAAGATACACATGGCTTCTCTAACCTTTTAATTTTTAAAAAAATGATTATAGAATATTATTTTTAAAAATTAAAATAAAATTAGAGTAAACTAATAATTTGATCTTTGAAAGATCACCGAACTAACAACTCGGTCACTAAAAAATTAAAATACATAATTTAATTCTTGAAAAATCAAAATAGTATATCTATTAGTTTTTTTTTTATAGACTAAATAATATCTCGTTTTAATGTTCGAGAGACTAAAAGGTATATTGTTTTATTTTTTTTTGTGAAAAAAGTTTAAGTGAATTGGGCTCCGGGAGCTCACCAAAGCCGGACATGCCTCCAGGCTCTATAAACGCTTAATGAGGTATTTACAGATCACCTACTAACAAGAAATTCACATCGACAACGGATTCGAACTCACGACCTTGTGGAATATATGAGTTCTCTTATTATCTATTAGGCCAATCTTTGTTGGGTTTTAATTTTTTAATTTACTCATAAAATTAACATGTAATTTAATTATTATGACAAACCAGAATAACCAAAAAACTAAAGTAAGATAAATAAGGATTATGAAGACAAACTCGTAAAACAAAATCTAGCAACTAAGCATAACAATCACATGGGAAATGGAGGGAGGACCTTTTCCTTTGCATTATTTTTTCATTTGTCACAGTTTCTTCGTCTAACTAACCGATTCACTATTCTAACAGACTAATAGTACTGCCCTCAATGCCGTTTTCTGTGTCCTTGATTTCCGCCATTATATTCTTCGATCCTCCTTCCTCGTCGATCTTCACCGCGTTCTTTTTCTCTCTCTCCGTCTCGTCTCTATTTATATATACCCTAGCTTTCCCTTCTCTCTCTACTCTACTCTCTCCTCTTCACCATTCTCGATTATCACTAGCGATCCTTCTCTGTTTCTCTCTCTAGCTTCAACTACGATCTTTTCATCAATGGCGGTACATCCAATTAGAGTTCTCGTCACAGGCGCTGCAGGTAATCTGAATTCCTTTGCTAAACTCTGTGTTTTTAGTTCATTATCTGTTAGGTGTTCGAGAAAATGGAGTTCTGTCAGTAATATGATGGATAATTATATATATGCTTTTATTAATTTAAGACTCTTACTCTGAATTTTTCGTAAGTAGAGTGAGAATCTCAAAGAGCATCTATTCATGAAAAATAAAGGTTCTGAAAAAAATTTACCTACTATGATACCAAATCAATCAATGAACGCCATTCTTTTCTCTGTTGTTAAGGTTCTTATGGACTTTGTTTTGGTATATGATTGCCTTGCCTTTGAGGACTGCGAATAGATTCTCTACCAATCATATAGTATATTACCAGATAATGGTCTAGATTGTTTCCAGTGGATCCTGACAGAAAAAAACAAAATGATTATGGAAATGTTTCCTTGGGAGACTGTGCAGTCCACAGTGTTTCTTCAAAAATGTCTTGTTCTTTTAATTTGCCTCTCTTTGTTTTGGAAGATCATTAGATATATGTGTAACCTTCTGAAAGTGGAGAAGGAACCAGTTACAGTATTGGTCACGGGTGCTGCAGGCATGCTCAATTTAGTTTCTGTCATTTTTTCCATGTCTCCATTGCAAGACTGATGGATATCTTATTTTCTTTCATTTTGTCTCAATTTAAACATGGATCATTGAAAAATACTTCATTGAGTTACCTACTGATGGAGAATATATATATATAAGAGTAAGTGGTTTCTCTATCTCAGCATTGACTTTTAAATTCTATTTTGGTTAACAACAGGGCAAATTGGCTATGCCCTTGTTCCAATGATTGCGAGGGGGGTGATGCTGGGTCCTGATCAGCCGGTAATTCTGCACATGCTTGATATTGAACCAGCAGCAGAGGCATTGAAAGGGGTGAAAATGGAACTAATTGATGCTGCTTTTCCACTTCTTAAAGGTCATATATGTTAACTTTGATCCTGATAAGTACAATTGTTCCATCATGATTCTTATCATTGAGATCTCAAAATTATATTTGTGCATGCATATAAATATAACAGGCGTTGTTGCTACTACGGATGTTGTTGAAGCGTGCAAGGGTGTAAACATCGCAGTTATGGTTGGTGGATTTCCTAGGAAGGAAGGAATGGAAAGGAAGGATGTGATGTCTAAAAATGTATCAATTTACAAGGCTCAAGCTTCAGCCTTGGAGCAGCATGCTGCTGCTGACTGTAAAGTGAGCATCTACTTTCACGGCTTTATTTATTGGGTTTGCAGCTTAAGTTTGAGAATATTTGACATTGTAAAACTGTCAAAACGCTAAATGGTAATGATTTGAAACATTTAAGTCAAAAACACCTCAATTAGTGAAGAATAAAGGCTGAAATTCCCAGTAATTTGTCTTTTTTTCTTTTATAGACACCTACACCTAGCTGCATAAATAAATAATAACAGTAAATTTAATAAAAACTAGGATAGTTCATTGGAAATATTGGCAATTACAGTTGAAAAAAACTTTAGTGGGGATTTCAGTTTAACAATATTCCTTCAGGGAAATGTATGATACATTCAAGATATGCCGTTTGAATTCGTACTGGATGATACTTCTCATAAAAGACAAAGTGACCCTAATTCTCTTTTAGGTTGATGCATTTCAATTCTTGTTAAGTGCAGGTGCTAGTGGTTGCCAATCCAGCAAACACCAATGCTCTCATCTTGAAGGAATACGCTCCTTCAATAAAAGAAAAGAATATCACCTGTCTTACTCGACTTGATCATAATAGAGCATTAGGCCAGATCTCTGAGAGGCTTAATGTTCAAGTAAGTGATGTAAAGAATGTCATCATCTGGGGAAATCATTCTTCAACACAATATCCTGATGTCAACCATGCAACTGTTACCACCAGCAGTGGGGATAAGCCTGTCAGACAAGCTGTTAATGATGATAACTGGTATGCAAGTTTCACAGCTGCTCAATTTGTTTCCCTTTAGTTTTTTGTGCATTATACATTTTGGAATTTGGATGACTTTTTCTTATATCTCGTTCATAAAATCAATGATTAGTCGGAGATAGCTACTGCTTATATGTGTCATTGGCATGTTTGGCTTCTCATTGAATGATTTCTATCCCCAAAAGAAGTTTTAAAGCACGTTATTCCCTTTTTATCATGCATATTAGACTTTGTCTTCTGGAATTATTTGCAGAATCCAGAGTCTCATCAGTATCCAAATTTGGTAACATTGATCACTGCTTTCTTGGCATTCATGGTAGTGTGTGTTAGTTCACTTTTCTAGTTAGAATTTAAACATAATACGTAAGAGGATGAATTTGGGAACTGGGAAGTTAAACTACAGGAAGTGGCATAAATTTGGAAGTGGCATAATTTAAACTACAGGAAGTGGCATAAATTTGGGAACTGGGAAGTTATAACCGCACATGATGAGAAGTGATAATGGGTTAATGTGGGAATTTCTATATTCCAAATGATAACCCGAATCTGTCACTATTCAATCAATGGTGAAGGGAGTAACTTTGCAGCTAGTAAATTATCATCTCTTTGTTTCAAGCATCCTTTTTGCAATATCTCCACTGGGATAATAATGTTTTGTTTCATTTGTCTTAGGCTGAACAATGAGTTCATCACCGTGGTTCAGCAGCGTGGTGCAGCAATTATCAAAGCCAGGAAGCTGTCTAGTGCACTATCTGCAGCAAGTGCTGCTTGTGATCACATACGTGATTGGGTTCTTGGGACAACGAAGGTTTGTTCTCATCAGCTCTTCATCCTCTGAAAATTGTTGCTTGCTTCTTTATATTATATTTTAATTTTGCATTTGATTTTACTTCAGGGAACATGGGTGTCAATGGGAGTGTATTCCGATGGGTCTTATGGCATCCAATCTGGCCTCATTTACTCTTTTCCTGTCACATGTGAGAAAGGAGAATGGAAGATAGTTCAAGGTACAATCCATTTCTTAGAACCCTGTAGATTTTATATTGAAGTCTAGCATTGTGACTTCTACTTCAGGGAACATACAACAATAGCATGCATGCTGCAACAGTGCAATTTCTGTTCCCTTCATTTGTTTTCTGATATCCTAGATGATTTCTCCACCTACGAAAATACAAAATTTATTCCACATGGTATGCTTGATAAAATGAAACTAATCTGAGATTCACAAAACAGTAATCCTACAAGAAATGTTTATGTAGTGTAAAATTTTTTTTAAATGGGTTTGATTTATCAGAGATTTATAAACTAAATTGGTTATGAATATACTAGTAAACATGTTAGATAACTTTAGTACAACCCGCTCCGGCATGTTTAACTTTTATTGGCTTTTTCTATGACTTCAGCTTTGGCAGATTGGCCCTACCTTTTCATACAAATTTATTTATGATTGACACACACTATCTATCTTTTATTCTCTAATGTTTTCCAAGAAGTGTTGTTCTGTAACTATTTTGGCTACTTAAAGACCTCTTTGATGCATTGACAGGGCTCAAGATCGATGAGTTCTCTAGGGAGAAGATGGACAAGACAGCCCAAGAACTGATTGAGGAGAAAGAATTGGCCAAATCATGCCTTAACTGAGCACTTATCTTTACTTAATTTGGAAACTGGTTACTAATAGTTTGTTTATCCTTCACCTGTAATTTTTACTGCTTGTGTTGTTTCTCTACTAAAACAGAAAAAAAATGGTTATTAATAAAAATAATAATGGTTCCTGAAAAAGAAAATAGTTTTCCTTTCCATTTTAATTGTACTAAGTACTAACTGAAGGAGGTATCTAATGTTTGTGAATTGTGATCCTAGGGAAACAAAGAGTTAATTGGTTCTTGAGAATGAATTTAGGGACTTAGATACATAAAAACATTTTTTTAGGGTTAAATTAAATGGAAGTTTTCTCCATAAAGACTTCAACGAAATTAAGAAAAGGAAATGGGTTTACCATTCTTAAATTTTTTCCATTAAAACCTAAACTGATTCATTACAATTGGGTCACCTTAACTTTTTGAAAACATGTTTTAAGTTCAGAACTAGTTTATGTAGTTTTCTTTTTGAAGTTTTAAAAATCATATTTAGTTTTTTTTTTAGATTTTAAGATAGATTTAGGAAAATAGGTTTTGAAACATTTTTTTTATTTGACTTTTTTTAAAATAAAATATTTTTTAGATATTAGAATCAAACAGTCTTCTCAAGCAAGAAAAAAAATATGCAAGTTCATCTTATGTTTCTATTTATGTTCTAGGAGCAAGAAGTGTCTTTGGTTTGCAATGTAAACCTTGGACTGAGTGCTACTTTTTTCAACAAAAAGAAATATGTGATCAATTTTATACGCGATCTAAAAATAGAAGACTACAAATATAACAAATATATATATATATATGATTGATTTAGGACTTGAGCATGAGCTATGAGACTAAATTTATACTTTGACCAATAAAATAAAAAGAAGTAAAATAGTTTTATTGGCAAAAGTACCCATTTCGTCTTCAAACTTTACATCTGCTATCAATTTCGTCCTCAATCTTTTTTTTTCTGTCAATTTCGTCCCCAATCTTTCATATTTTGGTCAATTTTATCATTTGCTCTTACTTTAGCTAAATATTAAGACAAAATCTATATGTAGCTAACGATATATAATGTAAAATTGATAGAAAAAGAAACTCAAATCCTAATTCAGATTAAAAAACCAGATGCAGTCTGTCGTTAATTTATTAAAAGAAGTTAGTCAAAAGATAAAATTGACGAAAATGAGAAAGATTGAGGACGAAATTGACAACAAAAAATACTGAGGACGAAATTCACAATTAAAATTTGGGGACGAAATTAGTACGTTTGCCTATTTTCATTTTGGTTCTCATGACCATTAGTCCAAAATATAATTTTTTCTAATTTCTATCGTTATCTCTGATGTAACACTTGACTTAAACAATTCTTATCTGATACATCATACATGTAATAATAACTGAATTGATATATAGAGAAAGAAAAATATTTAGTCTGTAATAAGTGAATCTGATACATCATACATGTACATGTAATAAATAACATAAAAAATCAAATTCATGGAACAACATTCTTACCGAGAAAAAATTATATTTTGAACTAATGATAGAAATTTTTAGGATCAAAATATAACGAAAAATTTAGAACCAAAACAGAACTCGCTCTATAGTTTAAAAATCAAAATGAGGTTTTGACTTATAATTTTCTTTTTTAAAATATTTTTTTGTCAAAATTAAAATACAATTCAACCTTCTTTATTTTCTTTGAACCTACGGCTACATTAGGCCCATTACCCAAGCCCGTATTTAAGACCCAAAATGCTAGTCCATTACACACAAAACAAAACACAGTAATACTGATGGAACCAAAAAGAAAATACATCGCAGTATTGAATCCCCAATTGCCATGCTGATAAATTTGCCGGGATCCTCACTTTGCTCCGCCGTATAGCGGCCGCCGCCGCCGCCGCTAGGAATAGAAGCTACCGACGTGGTGGCGTGAAGCTTTGTAGAAGATTGAAGATCCGTAAAGCCGCGTGCTGCCCCGCCGTACTCGACTCTGCATTTATCTTTGGTGTCTGGATTGAAGATTGAAGGTGAGTGAGTGATGACTTCTGTTCCGCTTCTCTTGTATTGTGCGATTTTTATTTTTCTTCTCTCTCGAACTAAAGCATTTTGATTTTAAAACTTTTGTTTTTATTACTGTGATATTTAGTTGACCTATAACGTGTAATTTGGCTTCAATTGGGATGGAGTACAAATCTGCCCAGAATTTTACGCTGTTTCTAAGATTTTAATATGTGATTTAGACTTCAACTTGCATGTGGACTAGGGTTAATTTCAAAGCAGTCCAACCTGGTGACCATAACATTTAGTTGGACTTGAGTTTGCATTAGAAATTCTAGTAAAAGCGGTCAGAAATTTGACTCCTTGCTTAGGGACTAATTAAGATTTTAAGTCGTAAATTGACTTTAATTTCCCTGCTGATTTGATCCAAAACCCTGTCCAAGTTATTTTTTATGTTGTTGGAATGCAATTTGACTTGAATTTGTAAGGGAAACTCTGTCCTCTGTTTAAGGTTGCTTCCATGTAGATACATCATAAACCTTAGGCTTGAATTTCAACTTGGAATCTACCTAAAGGCTCTGCTGCTAAACTATATATGGTTTTCCAACATAATTTATGGTGTGCATTAGTTATGAAATTTGAGCTCAGACTTATCCAAAATGCTTTGTGCTGCACTATGCGTCATTAACTTGGTTTTAAGAGTGAATCTTGACTTATAAAGATGTCCATATGTTAATAATGATAGCAAACTTTTTTTTTGTGTCAACAAAATACAAGCATACTGAATACACGGTTCACATATATCTGAACTCTAAAAATAATATTTCATGTACTGTTTTCAGGAGTTATGGATGAAAGCATGAAAGAGTTCCAGAAAAAATTAGCAGAGTTAGAAATTGAAGCTGAACATCTTCTTTTAGCCCGAAATGAGGTAATTCAGATTAATTGTAATTCTAGGACTAAGTCTTTCAAAGCTAAGTAAATAGAAAATCATTGAAAATTGAAGTAGTTGCTCTTACATCTTACAATACTTTGATAACAAAAAGAAAGTGGCTGGGAGAGTATGTACATATCATTATTAGCAATTCATTGATGTTGCTTTTATTATTAAAAATTCGTTAATCAGTTGGCTCTGGTTTTGATGGGGAAAATACCTCATATATCCTTTCCATTGTACCTTATTATTTATAGGGTTAAGCTTTGCTCAAGTTAGCATTTTAAAACATTTTCTTAAATTTCTATAAGAACTAAGCTAGGCTGGTATTGGTATTTCCTTTCTATTAAATTTGCATTTATCTGAGTAAAAAATATCTGAAGTTTAAAGTAGGAACTTTTGTTCAAAGGTTAAACAAAAAAGTTCTGCAAAACCTTGTTTATTCTTTTTTTGATTAGAAATTTCCAGTTGAATAGAGAACTTAAAGAATAAATAGATTGACAATATAGACAAATGGATAATTTATATTTAGTTGAAAGACAAAATTGGGGAACACTGGCTATCTCACTTGTCTTTATATTAGATCTATGAAGCATAGATACTTCATTTTGAGGGAGTGTAGTATGACACATGCTCAACACATGTCCATGAGTGTCAAAGTTTTCACATATGACATTGTATGAATAGATATTGTAAATTTTTAAGTTTTCATCAAGATACATGAATTTTAATTGTTTCTTCATTTTTTTATCTACTATTGGAATTACATTATATATATATATATATATATTGCTGTGTTTATGTAATTTCAAGAATTTAGCATGTCGGTGTGTCCATATTTATGTCCTTATCGTATCTCGTATCCATGTCAGTATCTATACTGCATAGTATTAGATAGTAGCAACCTGCATAGCTGACTTTTAAACATTATCAAATAAATTCATGTGTTTCAGAATTTGATTAATCAAGTCTATAAAATTCTGATGTATAGTAAATAGGTTATAGAACTATTTAGTCTTATCAACACATCATTTGAATGTAAAAAATCATATTATTGATCCAGTTAAACATATTAACTTTCTTTACTAAATACATGGGATTTCTTTTTTTCCCAAGAACAATGCGTGTAAGAGAAACCTATTGTTTATATTGGACATAGAAGAGGAATAGAGGATGGTAAGACATGGAAGAGGAGATACTGATATGTCACATCATACATGTTGACTGCTAAGAGCTGCAAGTCTATATTTTTTTTTTCTAATTTAGAATTCTGTAAAACTTTTGTTCCCTTTTTCTTTGTTTCCTCTAACATTTTCTTTTTCGCTGCACCCTGGGCACTTCCCTGCATCTGTGATGAAAACATAGTTGGTTGAGAATGATAGATTGAGAAACGGTAACAGAGAAGCACTTACTGCATTAAGGAAAAGGGCTCGGACAACAAAGAGTAGTGTCCCATCTCCTTTTGATTCAATCATGAAAGGGATTACTGGGACCAGTTCAAGACCTCTGGTGCAAGAGGTGTGTAACACTTGCGGCAACCATGACTATGGTGAACAAACATGGATGATGTTTCCTGGAACTGATACCTTTGCAAGCATTCCATTTCATGCGGCTCATACCATCATAGAAACAGGTTCCTTCTTCATTCCTAACTGATGAACGTAAAAGAATTGCTGTCTGTGCATGCATGTGTTGTTTGCCTTTTTATGTGTATGTATTTTTGTACCAAGACCTGACTCAAGTGTTAACATGTGAAGTGGACTTCCATTTAAGTATCAGCTTTTTTTTTCTTTAATGAGAGAAAAAAAAATAAATTAAGCTAATCAGTTGTGGCATAATATATATTACAGGATAACCTACAAATGTGTACAAGCCACTTGCCATAATTTTCACATCAAGGAATTCAGTCTACTAACAAAAATGAAAGAGAAACCTTTTCACATTTAAATTTCTTTGACTTAGGTATCGTTTAGTTAGGAATTAGATTGTTATTATTATCAGAATAGCTTTCTGGGATCATTTATAATTTGGACAAGACTTGAGGGCATTTTCATACATTTTTATTATCAAGTTTCCAATGAAAAGAGAACATGTGGAGAAAACTAGCAAAAAGATCCAATCATCGTCTACTGAGTTGTAATTAAAAAAGAATACTAAAAGTGAAGATATAAAAACAGTATTAGTTTATTTTTCCTAAAAATTTTCCATTCTGAACTACGCAAATGATTTTGGAAGGAATCTGTTATCTCTGTTAAGCACCAACTTGTAGTCAGATTGTTGATAGGATTGATTATTTGTTTCTTCTTGACTATATTGATTATCTTTATTGGTGTTACTTAATGACCATTTGCTTATTTTTCTTTCTTAAATTTTAGTATATAATTGGTATCTTCTTGACCATTATGGCAGATCAAGCACAACTTGACTTTGAGGCAAAGAGACTACAGAGCCTTGTGAAAGAGAAATCCTATCTGATTTCAGAGACAGGTGCCATTGCTGACAAGATCAGTCCAGGAGTGCTCAAATCTATTGTCACCTTAAGTGACAACAAGCCAAAATAGTATGCTTGAGATGACAATATTGTGATTCTTGTTGTAAATAACCCAAGTAGAATATGGAGTATCCTCTGCCCGCAATGGCAAATCCCTTTCTCATTATGAACCTACTTTCTTCGGAAGCAACTCTCTTTGAAGTTTTTAGGTGGTAGTGTGCTTGTTGATGTATTGTTGGCCTAAAGAGAGCTCTTTCGGAATCTTAATAAGTAAATTAAAGCTTTTCAAGAATCATTACAACATGCATAGTCTAGTTTTCTAACATACAGCAGTATTATACTGATTCAATGCTCTAAACATTCACAAGACACATCCCCTATAATTTTTTGAGCCACAATACAAAGGACTTTTGATCTGTTGTCTCCCTTAGGCCCCTCCAAATTATTTGGAATCAATCAGTATGCAATGCATGATGATCATGTTCAGAGTCAGTATTTAATGCTTCCTCAACTAGTGAAAACATGATAATGGAGCTTGACTTGACCTTGGCATTGCAGGACAAAAGCATCTGAATTTCTGGGTGTGACTAAGTTAAGTTTTTCTTGTCCTGATGTGCCATTTACTTGTCTATTTTTACTTGTCTAGCGTCATTTATCGACTCAGACAATCTGATATTCAGGAAATCATGTGGATCAATTGAGTTCACGTTTTCTGTGGTCCCCTACAGTGAAGGTTTTTTTATTTTTAGGGTGTCCCACACTCTCTTCTCTACCCTCTCTTCATTGTAGATTTTACCACTTGGCTGGAAAAGGGAAGATGACCCCTCTCTCTTTAAGGTGGTTACATATATAAGAGCATTTTCTTTTGCAAATCGTGGGTTCAGAAATGTGATGTGATATTACATTGATCTGGAAATTTTTTTTGAATTGTGGGGTCATTATATAATGGGGCCTAACATCCTTTGCTATATGTGTTAATGCATTGTGCTTTACTCTTTTTACTGTGATGCTGATGCAGTGAAAGCTTTTCGACGAATTACTGAGACAAAGTAGTAAAGAACTCCTATTGACGAAAACACTCTAAATTTTATATTAATTTTCAAAGATTGTTTTGGTGTCAATTTTTTCTTTAAAGATTTATATTTTTGTCAAATCTTTTGCACAAATTTTATACAATAAATTAACAACAAACTTCACATAGTTTATATAACCTGTAATGTAGAATTGTTAAAAAAAATTGTGAACCCTGATTCAAATTGAAAACACATAGTTTATATAACCTGTAATGTAGAATTGTTAAAAAAAATTGTGAACCCTGATTCAAATTGAAAATCATGTGAAGTTTGTTGCTAATTTATTGGATGGAGTTATAACAAAAGATAAAATTGTTCAAATTGTGAAGCTTTGAGGACGAAATTGAAAACATGTAAAACTTGAGGATTGGAAAGGTGTTTTTGCCAACTCATATTTTGGGCTCCAATTTCTCATAGAGAAAGTAAACAAGATTAAAAAAAAAAAAGATGCCAAATCTCAAATAATTTTGTTTCCCTGTTAGACAGTCAGTGTTTATGAAAGTTTATAGCATACTTTAACTAATTTATCACTCACACTTAGTCAAAAGTATAAATTAAAAAGTAAATCATTGCAGATTTGCAGCTTTTATCAAGAAAATAAATAATTGCGTCTTTGCAAGAGAAGATGATATGTCTTTCAAAATGCGAACCTTGATGTTTGACCTAATATCACATTCTTACCTCAACTGTTATAGTGTGTGTTTGGAATTTGGATGAATAATAATAATAATTGTGAGAAAA
The DNA here is from genome assembly GCA_003254925.1 of Chamaecrista fasciculata. Lineage (NCBI taxonomy): Eukaryota > Viridiplantae > Streptophyta > Magnoliopsida > Fabales > Fabaceae > Chamaecrista > Chamaecrista fasciculata. The sequence continues at coordinate 53,197 of QANZ01049788.1, read as the reverse complement.
GAAAAAGTTTGATTGCAAGTTGAAACCCCTAAATAAAAAGGGGTTTTAACTAAAATTGGAAAGTTTTTAAAAACCTTCCATCCTTCATATTCTTTTTTTTCCTTTCAATGTGAAAAGAATTATGGAGGAAGATATTTTTCCAAACAAGGAGAACAAGAAGTGTCATTCAACTGCCCCTACATATTCCTTTCCCTCCCTTCTCTCAAATTCCAAATTAAAGAATTTGAAGTTACTATGAAAGTAATAAAAAGGAAATGGTAAAGTAATGAAGGATTTGTAGGAGGGGCTGAAAAGGATTGTAAAATAATAAATGAGGTAAGTTGATGATATTGTAGAAAGTGTTTCCAGAAAAGAAGGGAAGGGTAGAGAAGATAGGGAAAGACAAAGTGGTGGCAATAGAGGAAGACACACACTATCTTTGATGGAATAATTCCAACAAGCTCAAGGAATGGTCACCTATCAACCCACCTCACTTTCAGTGGGTCTCACTTTCTCTATGCTTATTTCTTCAAGTTTTGGTCCCACCATCAAATTATTTGGGGATTATGGTGAAAATATTATATTACACTTACTATACTGTTTAATAAAAAACAATTGGGTTAAATTATATTCAAGACTTTTTCATCTTAAAATTTGTACTCAATTCCCCCGATACAATTAAATATTATATATTGCCCTATGTGTTTGTTTTGTTTTTCACATGTATTTTTTATTAGAGTTAATTCTATTCAAGATATTATGGGACACTAAATATGGATATCTCTCCTAATAAAAATTCAAACCTGAATCTATCATATTATGAGAGACTATTCCCTTCTGATACACCTAATCTCCGTTGGTGCCCTATTTTTTTTTTTTTTTTTTTTTTTTTNTTTTTTTTTTTTTTTTTTTTTTGTCAAAAGGAGGACCACGTTAGGCAAGTTAACTTTGCAGATAGGAAATAAAATGAATGGAAGGTTTTTGCTACATATATATGGAATGTCATAAAAGCCAAGTATAATATTAAAAGGTCACAATCTCATTTTGGTCCTCAAAGTTTTTTCTTTGTCTTATTTTGGTTCACAGGTTTCCTCACTTGTTTCACTACTAGTTCAAACTTCTGTATAGTTTCTTTCATTATCTCTCAGCTTGACCCTTAACTTGTATGATTTCTCTCTCAAATGTATCTTAATAAGTGGGTTGACAAATAGAAAGAAAAACTTACTCCAAAATTATCTTCAATTTGAGACTAGATGGTTCACTTTTTTTACTAGCAATGGAACAAACGAAAAAGCTTGAGAATCAAAACAAAACAAAAAATTTGAGGATCAAAATGAAGTTTTGACCTTTAAAAATAAGATAAGAATAAAAGACAATTTAACTCATTTTTAAGGAAATTAACATAATTTACTCTAAAAATATTTGGATTTCACCAGTGTTATTTTTACGAAGAAATCAAAGAAATAAAAAAAATAGAAAAACACTTAAATTTGGATTTTGGCCAAGAAAAAGAAAATTAAGAAAAAAGGCTGAAGTTTGCTTCGAAGAGAAGGGATGAATCGATGGTGTGGTGTGGTTGAGCTTTAGTTTCTTCAAAGATTGGGTTGCCCCAATTCACACTTCTTTTGGATTCTCCAAACTTGAAAATGTTTAGTCGTTCAGCATAGTATCATATATATATATATATATATATATATATATATATTGATATATTGCAAAAAGGAAAGGTAAAACATTATAATTAAAAGGGTCCAAAATACAGTTTTGGTTCCTTATATATATTTAAAATAAGTTGTAATTCAGTCATTTATATATATATATATATATATTTGTAATTTTAGTTTTACAAGTTTTTCAAAAAGGTTTATTCTTTTATCTCAATGACTTAATATCGTCATATCTATTTCATTTTAAATTCGAATGTGACGAGTTCACAGCTAAGTAGTGTTATTTTTTATGAGTCATTTCTCTATTCAATTGAAACAGTCGGCAAACATAACATTAAATTAGTCTCCAAAAGTGACTCGCTCGTTTCATAATCAAATAAGCGAAGTTGATCATATCTCTCCCGTTTCAAGTCCAAATGCAATAAGTTCAAAGCTATATGTTACTCTTAATGAGCTCTTTTTATGTCTAATTGAAACCATCAACAAATGAGATCAAATCAAACCTTAAAGTGAGTTTAATTTGAGACCAATTTTTCATAAGTTTTCACTTGTTAATCTCAAATCCATTTTTTGGGCCAATTTGATTTTATTTATTCACAATTCCAAATGGCAAAAAATAAATTTAAAAAAAAACCATTAAAGTAATTCGTAGCTCCAAACTCGTCACTGGATTGAAACAAGAAATATATGACCAACTTTGCTGATTTGACCTTGAAAAGAACAATCTTTTTTTATGTCCAATTTAGGGCCTGTTTGTGGGCACACTTCATCCAATCTCATCTCATTCAATCTTAATCTCATCTTAGGATTGGATGAACAGTAATGGTTGGGTGTTTTTTGGAACCTCCATCTCATCTCATCTCATCCACATCATCATCTCATTCACAACATCATCTCATTTTCTCTTACAATTACTAATCTATCCCTACTTATACACCTATAATTACCTATACTTTAATACAAATATAAAAAAAAGAACTAGACAAAATAGTAATTTTACATACCCTCATTTATTACACTTATAATTTTCTCTCTCTCTATCTATCATTTCTTATCATTTTTTTATCTTTTCCACTCACACACTTTTTCTCTTTCTCTCTNCTATTTGGTCCTCAAACTATTATTTGTTATTTTTTTGTCGTTCAATTTCATAAATAGACCCCATTATTAATGATTGGGGTTTTCTACAAGGCCCGAGTTATCATTTACACATGTTAGAGATTGATTAATTGGAACAGTTCGAATTTATGGACCAAATTGTATTCTTAAAAATAATTCCAATATTATTTGGATTGACCCCTAATCTCATCTACTTGGATTTGGATTGACCCCTAACCCTCAATCCAAAATTTTCTCATCCTCACAATTTCCAATACCATATCACACTTCCCAATATCATCTCATCTCAATCTCATCTCATTATCTCCCTCTCATCTCATTATTTCCTACCATTTCTACCCCTATACAAATAACAAAAATCCATCAACTTAATTTTACCAACCACAATCATTACATACCCTTTTATATAATTTCACACCCTATTTAACATCATTATCACTAAAATCACCCAAACACCAATACATCATCTCATCTCATCCAAATAAAAAATAATCTCATCTTATCCATTTGGATGAAATTGGATTGGATTGGATTAGGATTTAGTGTCTCCCAAACAGACTTAGCCTTCTTTACTAATCATTTCAATTGAGAAGAGAAATGATTCGTCAAAAACAATAGGTGGCTTTAAACTCATCGTATTTGAATTTAAAACTAGATGGACATAACTATGTTCGATTGTGGGGACTAAAGTAAAGAGTGAAACTTTTCAAAATTGCAAAAAAATCAAAAAGAATAATTGGATTGCAACCTAGAATAAAAATTCATTTTGATCTACTTTTAAAGTATACATATTCGCCTTTTCTTCCAAGAATTAATAAAAGTATATGCTAATTACCCACTATTTTGTATTTTATATCCACTTAATTGCATCCCAATACTTTCTACATGGGTTTGATAGATATAAAAGAAAAATTGATTGATTATACCTATAAACTAGCATGAACTAAATTTAGCTTAGGTAAATCATAATTATATATATCAAACTATCCCACTCTTAATTAATGCATAAGGAAAACATAGCATCAATGTAGTCAAAATCGAGATCTTACTCAAGATCAAAAGAGGTATAAGATAGATCGAATCGCAAGATCGAATCGAGGATCGTAAGATCCTATGAATTTCCTTAAAAAAATATTATATAAGTTATATAAACAATTACTAATATCTATCTATGAATATATATATATATAAATGTTCATAATTCATAAATTTATTTTATAACATGTCTCAAGATTTTTATCCAACATCATCAATTTATAGTCTCAACATGTAATTAGCTAATTATTAAGATATCTAAAAGGTTTATCATAAGTTCATTAAAAAATTAACAAAAACAAGGCAACAACCACGAGAAATATTACAAATTTAGAACATCATTATCAAAAAATTCATCCAAGCATATCTCACACATAAAATCATCATCATCAATGTCTCCCATTTCTATTTCATCCACTGGAAGCTCAAAATCATCGACAGTGTCACGAGGTTCAACATTTTCTACTTCTTGAACTTGAAAGGCCTCGTCTTCTACTTCATTCTATATCTTCATCTCTTTTTTCATTATTCTCAGTGATCCATTCATCATCAAAAGAAAGATCTTCTATGTTGTTAAGCTCCCTTATAGTTCTTTTCCCTTTCAATTTTCGATTAATATAACATAGATCAACTCATTCATCTTTTTTTGAATCATACAATTCATTCTCTTCGTATGAACCTAAATAATGAATTGTTATAGATAATTAACTTAACTATATAAAGAGAATAAAATAATAAGATTTGTAAAAATAAAAGTCATGTTTAAAGTTTTTGACCCTCTCAAAAGTACTCCAATTACGTTCATATCCTAAAGAACTACAAGTTAAGTTCAATACTTGATAAGTTAAGCTCAATATCCGAACAACAAACTTAGAGTTTTCAAATTTTGAGTGTTAAAATGGAGCATTTTGAACCTTGAACAAAAGAAGTCCCCAAAAGCAACATTTTGAACCTTTTTTTTAAAAAAAAAAATATATAGGATCGGTGAAATCCTACGAGCAAAATAGCGATCCTACCACGATCTTGCTCAAAAACGATCTTGCACCCGATTTAACTAGATCCTGCGTTGCAAAATCGTAAGATCTTACGATCTTACGATTTAAATCTAGATCTTGACTACATTGCATAGCATCACTATCTCTCTCCCATCTCTCTCATATATATATATATATATATAAAGCATTAAAATAAGTATATTCTCATATTAATTTTGCACACACACACATAAATATAAAGTGATAAGAAGTAATCCTTTTACAGCCCTAATACTACATAAACTCAAATCTCCTATACCATACTATACTCACAGCTTGATTCTTTTCATAACAATGTCTTTCTCAACTTATAAACATCATGTATTAAGTGTCGAGGGTTGATTGTTTCCGGTCCAAGTTTCTTTGATAAAATGTTGGACTTGTGTGTAACTATAGATGTGGAGAATGTTTTTGACCAAGATGCCTGAGGCAATTTAGCAAAACTTCCTCTCACATTTTATATATCCTTTGACTTTCTCTTTTTTTTTAGTACTTTATAATTATTTTTAATTGGAGGCAATGTTATTTGAAACACTTCGAGGATTAAATGTGAACACTCCTCTTAATGTGAGATTTTTTATATCTTCAACATTGAACATCCATTTCAAAAGATAGACTATTTATTACAACCTAGGCACCTAGCTAACAATGAACACACATTTTCAAAATCTTCTATATTAGTATCTGCCTCTTAAATCTGTGACTTTTCTCTTTAGGCAGCAATGCTACAATACCATCATCATCAATTTTCCAAATTCTCTTTCTCCTTCTTCTTGTTGTCCTTGTCTCCCCCATAACAAAGGAAAATAATATTTCATATTTTGTCACATTTTACCAGTTCTTAGAACGTAACTACTGGGTATATAACATGAAACACGTACATTAATTGTAGATATTTCCTTCATTGTGTTTAAGGAGAAAAAAAAATCTCATGGACTTGAACTATATCTATATCCTAACCTAAAATTAATCTTGAAGCATTAGGTCTATGCAATTCATATATATATGCTAGGACTAAATTAAACATATATGTACGTATGTTAGCACATGCCCAAATAAAATCGAGTAATAAATTGTCAAGAGTGACATCGATCCAATGAATTAAGAAGCTAAGGATGGTGCTTCTATATTTTAGATTTCTCAATCTTTATATGCAATAACGTATTTACAATATTTTTTTAGTATAACCATGGATTTTCCAACCTTAACGGTTTATGTTAAGACTAATCTCATTCGATTTAAGAGCAAACAATTAAAGTCCTTCCAACAATGTCGATTCTAGAATTCGAATCTAGGTCTCTTAACTTGGGATGCAGTTCGCTTAATCACCGCTGACTGCATCCAAAACTTGTTAATACGTATTTATAATATTCAAAAACTAGTATCCTAGACCATTTTATTTATTCTATAGATCAATAAGACCATCAATTAAACAAACACATAAAAAGAAAAGACATAAGATACATGAAAAACTCAAATTACCCAAAGATAAAGCATACTACTTTGTTTCTTATTAGTTTACATGGAACTCCTTTTTCTTGATGTTAACTTCAATTTTCAAGTTATAAGAAGGTTCCTAAATTATTGATTCTCCTCTTGATAAGCCTTCAAGATCAAACTAACCAAGTTCATATATATTGCCCTAATTATAGCTTCAGAAGTTGAACTCAACAAACTTAATTAGGTAAAGCATGCTTTTTTGTTAACATCAATAGATAATCAACGTATGGAGTACAATTGTTACCAGCCTTTTTTTGTCTAATTGTTAACAACTTGCTATGGCGACTTTCTTACTTTGGCTTCCAATTATACATGATATCTATGAGTAAAATAACTTTCCGGTCCTTGATTTTTGCACTCGCCAACAGATAGGTCCCTGAATTTTACCCATTGTACTAGCCGGTCCCCAAAATTTGCAAACGCCTAACTAATTGGTCCCTCCGTCATATTGGCGTTACAAAAATGCTGACGTGACCATAACGGGCGCTTATGTGTCCCGTTATGTCCACGTCAGCACCGTTATATTCCAAAAAAAAAAACTGCCACGCCTAACTAATTTTTTTTTTTATTTTATGACGTGTGTCACTATTTTATGACGTGGCAGCTTTTTTTTGGAATATAGCGGTGTTGACGTGGCGATAACGGGACACGTCAGCGCATAACGGGACATATCAGCGTCCGTTATGGCCATGTCAGCATTTTTGTAACGCCAATATGACGGAGGGACCAATTAGTTAGGCGTTTGCAAATTTCGGGGACCGGCTAATACAATGGGTAAAATTCAGGGACCTATCTGTCAGCGAGTGCAAAAATCAAGGACCGGGAAGTTATTTTACTCTAATATCTATATATATACAAGAAGTACTTGTATACAATTATTTTCTTTTTTACTTTTTCCTTAAGCATAATTTTGTGTATTCTCAAAGTGATCAAACATTATTGTAATTAAAATGGATGTAATTGAGCCGGGGGAAGGTTCCTCAATATAAATAATTACCACGTAGAGGTGTGAAAAAAAAAAGGCATTTGGCTCAATGTTCATCTTAGTATGATGAATTTTAACTCCTTTATTTTATATAGATTTTTCAAACAAGAAAATATTTAGATCACAATATTTGTAACTTGGGTTTATGAAATTTGAAATATACATTACAAGTTATTAACTTTTAGATTAAGTGACTTTCAAAAAAAAAATTAGATTAAGTGATAAGACATAATATACAATGTGGAACTGATGGCAATTCTATGAGCATCATATATGATGAGAAGTTGAGAACTTTTAATCAATGGAAATAACTTCCTAACTAAGTTTAAATTTTGTAGTGGGATATTCAAGATAAGAACTTTCAATCTCAAAACGAAGCTTTGCAAAGCATTTTTGTACAACTGAAAAATTATAGAATTATAATTAAATAACTCATTTTGAGTCAATAAAGAAGATTGGTCTAGTTGGTAAGGAGTTGACTCATAATTTATGAGGTTGTGAGTTCGAATCTCGCTATCGATGTGAAGACCTTATTGGTAGGCGATCTATAAATATCTCTATAAGCTCTCATGGAACCTTGAGGCATACACCGACCTTAGTGAGTTTCCGAGACCCAACTCACCTAAACTTATCTTCACAAAAAAAACTCATTTTGAAACGTGTTCATCATGGACCATATCAAGTGAGAAAATATTTTTATATATATAAAATATGCATGAAATGTGATGAAATAATCACCATTTATTAATAAATCGACCAATTATCCAAATTAATGCAAGTTCCCACGTCTCTCTCTTGATTTGAGAAATAAAAACATCTTTCACAAACGTTGTTATATGGGACGAATCTCATCATCAGACACTATTGTTATTACAGAATACGACGGATTCATTACTTTTTGTTGTTGGTACGAAATTACGTAGCACGTAATAGATTTATCCCGTTTCATTTTTAGTCATTATATTTTATTTATTTACAATAAAGTCTTAATAATTTTTCTTTGACGTCATCATGCTTGTACGTTTTTTTCTTCCATCTTCCATCCCTATGGTATACCTACTTTTAGTTTTAGGGCCTTTTTATTTTAATTTGCTCTTTATATTTTATTTTTCACAATTGAAATTCTAAAGGTTTAAATTTTTATTTTGACTGTGCTAGAGGCTCCCAATCATTAGATTTGATATATTTGTCTTAAAATTTGTATAACAATTTTTTTAAAAATCTCAAAACAAATATATATCAAATTCAATAGTTGAGAGTTGAGGAGGTATTGATCTGTGTAAATTTTTCTAATTATTTTTCATGAAGTTGCTATTGTCACCATCCAATATGCATGAGTAAATAATGTGTTAGTTAGGTAACCAACAAAATTCTTCGAATCTAAATGCAATTATTTCAGCCAAAATGCACTTTTGGTCCTTTATGTTTAGCAAAGGTTGTAATCTAGTCTTTTTATTATTTCTCATTGCAATTTCAGTCTTACAAGTTTTCAAAAGTTTATCTCTTTGGTCCTAAGAATTAAGTGTGATCATATATCTCTCAATTCAAGTTTGAATGCAATAAATTCGGAGTTACGTTCTACTTTTGACGAGTCATTTTTTTTATTCAATTAAGACCCTCAACAAATAAGGTCAAATTGAGTTATGAAAGAGAGCTGCTCGTTTTATTGTTTAAATTAACAAAGTTGGTCATATCCCTCTTGTTTCAAATCCATATGCGACGAATTCGGAGCTACGACGCGAGTTACTTTTGATGAGTCTTCTTTTTCTACCCAATTGTGCAAATGAGGATAAATCAAACCCGAAAGGGAGTTTAAGACCAAAAAGTATTATGAAAATTGGTCTTAAATCCACTTTAGAGTCTTATTTGATTTTATTTGCTGACAGTCTTAAATGGTCTCACTATATATGGGCTCTCTCCTCCTAATTTTAGTAATACTTTGTGTTTGTGTTTATATATATATATATATATATATATTATAAACAGCTAAGCTCCTTGCCCCTTGGCCAAAAAAAAAAAACAGCTCTGCTTCTTTCCTCACACAACTTTTCTCTCTTCCAAATCTTGTGTGTTTAAAAGTTATTACAGCATAGAAATAAAATGAATGATTAATTGAATTTTCACATGATGTAATGTTAGATACAAATGGTAGGTATGAAGTTCACAGTTTAAGGGTTAAAACTTTAGGGACCAATTACATAGGAATCAAGTGTAATGATTAATTGGAGTTTTGCTAATACTATACTTGAGGACAAAATGTGGAAGAGAGAATTGTATAGTGGATATATAGTGTAATGTTAGGTAATACGTCTGTCTATTTCGTCGTCAATACTTCACAAAGGCACGCATTGAGAATTAACCAAAACAAGAAGCTTGAATGATGCTAAACCCTTTTAGTTAATAAATTGATACTTTTCTATAATTTTATATTAATTAAGTAGTATACTCAAAACCACATTCAAACTTTTTTAAGAAAATGTCTTGGTCTCCGTAAGTTCATTAAATTTGCAGTGACATCAAACTTTTGGTTGGTATTCTATTTAATTTTGCTAATATAATTAATATATATAATTATATATGTCATTTTAACCTTATAAAAAGTCCAGGAAGAAAAACAAATGTCACGTTTAACTGTGGCTTAATTGCATATAAATCCCTAAACTATGTATTAAGTTCAAGGTTTCAATTAATTTCATGAATTATCAAACATAGCAAATTATTATAACACTTGTCTACAACTAGGTCGAGCTAGTTGAAAATACATACCTTCAACTATTAAATTTTACAAACACCTTTCTTGAACTTTCATAAACTAGTATTTAACTCCAATTTCATATCTCTTATCTAGTTTTATTAACTAGTTTTCACATTACATATACATATATATAATTTCTCATCTACTAAAAAGTTTAAAAAGAATTAATTTAAAAATGCTAGAATTCACAAAATTGTGAAAGTTCAATAAGGTAATCATAACTAGACCACAAGTAAAAAAAAATATTTGCTATGTTTAATACTTTTGACATAACACTTTTGGCACTAATAAATTTGTTATGTTACATTTAATAGTTTTGAAAATACTTGCAATCCTAGACACGCGATACAAAACAAATACAGATACAGATATGTCAAATTCTTAAGATTATGTGACACAATACGATATATATATATATATAATTAAAATTTCATCAATTTTAATAAAAATTTAAAAGATTATCATATTTATTCATAATATATATTATATGTATGTGTTATTATTTTTATTATTTGTCAAACTACTTAACAAATTATACTTTTACATAAGAGTAAGACATTATCTAACATGTAATTAAAAATATATATCAAGTAGCATCTTCGTATGATATTTATCTAAAAAGTCTTGAGAAACTATGAAGATTGAAGACTAAAAAGAAAAAATTTAGCCATGAATATTCTACTAACAAAAAAAACAGTCAAATTATTGTGTTAAAAAGCAAATTTAACCTAGGTAGAGCAATTGGTTTTGAGACAATATATTGAAGGATATGAAGCCTGGAATTAGGTGTTGATAAAGAAAGATTAAAAGAAGAATCACGTGGTTTTTCAGAGTTAAGGGGTCAAATAAAACATGCATTTACACTAAAACAAAGAAACACAAGGTGCTGCAGATTTAATTAAGAGTCCCTTTCAAGTCATCAAAAACAAACTAAATTGGGTGTGTTTTCGAAAGTAGAAAATAAAAAAGAGAAGAAAATTAAATAATCAAAAGCATGAGATCCACATATATATATATATATATATATATATCAACTTAATCATCACACATCTTCTTCCCTTGGGCCACACATCAATTCGAACAAACCCAAACTGACTGTGGGCCCACCATTTTAATGCCACTACTCGGTTTTCTTTTCTCAAACACCATTTATTTGCCTTTGGAATATATATATATATATGATATATGATATATGATATATGTTATCTTAATTCTTAATTTTCTTTTAATCAAATAGTTCACTTAATTGATACTTCAGAAGAAAAATTACTTGTCATTTTAACAGTACTTGCATGCATGCATGCATGACTACTTTGATTGAAATTTGAGTGAGGACTATATCTATAGTAATTAACAATTTAATTTAAGTCCAGCATAGCAAGTCAAGCTGTTATTAATTATTGTTCAAACAAAAATATTAAAAAGTTTTTAAATAATGTAAGAATACAACAAATATATGTGGAGGTCGCTGTGTCTAGTAGTCTACCAAACTAATTTACTTAGATTATAATATTAAATAGTATTTACCGGTACTAGCAATGAGTGATCAGTGATGATTGACTCTCCTGCTTTCTTCTTCTTATTATTATTATTAATTATTAATATTTTTACCATGTTGGTTTGATTGAGCAGAGAAAGAGAGAGGGTAATTACTTGTATTTGGCAATTTGAGGCATAGCCCATAGGAACTAAAAAGGTTGTGAAAGTTTTATGTTTGTCGCAATATGTACATTTTCCTATGGTCAAAATGGTAATTTGGACGTTTGACAGTACACTTCACTGCTGCTGCAACAACTAGGGATAGTCAAAATATCTGTATCTCATAAGTATGCTGGGATTTTTTATTTTTGGGTCAGAAGTTATTTTAAAAATAAATAAGGACAAAACGTTTTTATAATAATAAATATTTATTATTATATATTAATTATTAAATTATACTATTTTTAGATTTTTTGTTAAAATAATAAAAATGATAAGCAGTCATACTGAAAAAAGATAAAATTAGGAATCAATATATTAGCTAGAAAGTTATAATAGTATCTATCATAGAGAAATTAGTCAAAATACATGTTAAGTGGTTTTGATACATAAAAGAAAAAGGTCTTTAGAAGCTCTCATATATAAAATAGACTAGATGAGTGATAGTTCAATAATACAAGAAAAAAGAAAATAAAAAAATTATGGAAAATATTATTTTAAAAATTTATTTATTGACGGAATTGTATAAAAATAAAATACGTTGATGTTAATTAATTTATATAGTCGAACTGGATCACGTTAAAAAAAGTTCTAATTATTGTTGGTGTTATTTTTAGAAATATGTTTTTTAAAATAATATTTTAGTTCTTTTTTTTCTTAAAAAAATAATAATATTTTAGTTGAAAAAATTATGAATGCGCCAATTTTCCTTAACAGGTATTTTTATTAGGATTTATCTAATATGTGTCTTAGGGCACATTTTAATGTTTCTTCTGATTGGTTAATAGAACATGTCATATCTTGAAATCTACAAAAATTTATTTAAAAGATACTAATTTTTTATGTTTGAAAACTCACTTGATCAATCAAAAGAAACCTTAACATGTGCCCTAAGGACCAAAAAAAAATTAAAAGAAACCTTAACATGTGTCCTAAGGACAAAAATAAAAATCAAAAGAAACTTTAACATGTGCCTTAGGACACGTATTAGAAGGACCCTTCTTATTATAGTTACATTTTTTAAAAAAGTTAATTGTGATAATTGTTGATATTTAAATTGGAAGATAAAAACTAGAATGGAGTGTATTGATATATTTTACTAGTTGTGTTGATGATTATCCCTAACAACTGCCAATGGCCCTCTCACTGCAGAAGCCGCCTCATAGTCATAAGTCATGTAACTCAGTTTCCCTCACTCACACACACACTCTCACTTCTCTCTCTCTCTCTCACCCACCCACCATTGGTCTTCACTTCTCTTGATGAGAGAGAAACTGTAATAAGAAGTAAGAACCCTAAGAGAGAGACACAAAGGGACAAAAGGGTTCAGCTTTTAGAGGCCCAAAGTGAGATCTTTTAAGCACACACTCATACACACCTCTCTTCCCCATCCATCATCTCCCTCTCTGTTCTCTCTCTACCACAATACTTCATCTGCACGCCATTACTCTACACTCTTTCTTCCTCTCTTCTCTTCTCTTTTAATTTCCTTAGGGTTCTTCGTTCAGTAGTTTCCAGCTCAAAACGACGTCGTCAGAATGTTGGACTACGAATGGGGCAACCCCTCCACTATAATGCTCACCGGCAACGACGACGCCGCCGCCGCCGCTGCTGCCGCGGCAGCAGCAGCAGCAGCCGCCGCAGAGTCCGACCAAACCCACCGCCAAATCTTCGAGCACTATGGCTCCCACCCCTTCTTACCAGACCACCTGATTTCCCAGCCACCGCCCACCACCACCGTCGATTTCTCTCTCCACCACCACTTCAACCCCCACAACCACAACCACAACCAGCAACACCACTCCCTCTTCGACCCACGCGCCTTCGCCGGCGCGTCATCATCTTCGTCCCCGTTCCCGCCTCATCACCATCATCATTCCATGTTCTCGCTTGACCCACTCCCTCCGGTAAACGCGGGGCCCGGTGGGCTTCTGGTGGTGCCGAAGTCTGAGGACATGGGCCGGCCCATGGACTTCGGGCCTTCTCGAATTGGACTCAACCTCGGAGGCCGTACCTACTTCGCCTCCTCCGAAGACGACTTCGTGAGCCGGCTCTACCGCCGGTCCAGGCCGGTCGGCGGCGAACCCGGGTCCACGACTTCCTCGAACAACGCGTCGCCGAGGTGTCAAGCCGAGGGATGTAATGCGGATCTGAGTCACGCCAAGCACTACCACCGCCGTCACAAGGTCTGTGAGTTTCACTCCAAAGCTGCCACCGTCATCGCCGCCGGCTTGACTCAGCGATTCTGCCAGCAGTGCAGCAGGTCAAAATCACGCTAATGCCCCTTCCCCTCAATCATTTCGAGGGCATTTCCGTCCTCTTCCCAGTTTCGTCAGAGAGAAAAAAACGTGACTGCCTTCGCAAAATTACTAAAACAACCTTGCAAGTGCAAGGCAATCGCTTGGATATGATAGAGGGGAATTGAAAAGACGAGAGTACCCTTAGCATGAAATTAATTATGAGAATTTTAATTTCAGAATTAATTACTTAAATCTGTTTTGAATTTTTCAAATGAATTACAGGTTCCATGTACTGTCGGAGTTTGATAACGGAAAACGTAGCTGCAGGAAAAGGCTGGCGGATCATAATCGTCGCCGAAGAAAAACTCAGCACCCAACTCAAGATACACACAAACCACCTTCTCTTCCAAGTATATAATCATTTGTATACTTTCCATTCATTTTCCATTTAATTACTATATTATATATATATTATTAATCCATCTAACTAATAATTAATTAAACCCCTCAACTTCTATATATATATATTGCAGGGTCTCCATCGGAATCCGGAGCTCAGTCATCGTCATCGGTGACGGTAGCTGTGTCGCCACCTGATTACTTCCGGCAAAGCTCGTCGGCAACATCAAGCACACTCTTCTTCTCTACTGGGTAGTAGTAATTTAATATATATAAAAATATATATTTTAAATTTAAACCCAAAAAAAAAAGAAGAAGTGCATGCAAGATAGCTAGATATAGCTAGCTAGTTAATTAGCTAGCAATTTGCATGCATGGGCATGGCTACTACTACCCACCACTTAGGAATCAAAAAAAATAATGAATGAAGAATAGTGAACTGTGAACTACTATCACTTGTAACTTTTTTAACTTTCCATCCCCCTCCCAATCTTAATTTGATTCCAAACTCATCAATATATATAATTAATTAATCTGCTGTTATATTATTATTCTTAACATTTATTTTATTTTAAGCTTCTCTCTCTCTCTCTATATATATATATCTAATATATATACTAGTTACGATCTTATCACTTTCTTCTTCTTCTTCTTGTACAATTTCTTGGGGCTTTCAATAAATTCTTTGGCGCTAATTACTACGGCGTGTGTACTTTATGCTTTTCAGTTTTTACTGCTTGTAAATTTTAATAATGGCAAGGTAATAATAATGAGGGGTATATATATATATATATATATATATATATATATATAGTAGGGGAAAATGAGTTGCTTCCTTTGGATTTTCCCAGAAATAGTGCCTGTGAGAGTTTCTGAGAGAAAGTTGTGGCAGCTTAGCACGGATGATTCAGGTTTTATATATAATTAAAATTTTCCATTTTTGGGGCTGTCTCCTCCTGTAATTTTCCCGGGAAAATTGCAGGAATCATATATGTACAATATTTGATACTTATGCATCACTAGCAGAAAAATCAAATACAATACGTTAATCAAGCTAGCTAGGGATCCGGAATAATATTCTAGTGCATGTTCTCTTCTCCGAGGTAACATACAAACAAAGTCACATACATGAAATTGTTATTTTAGTTTCCACGAAAAAAAAAAATTGTTACTTTAGTTTCATAGTTTATCGTTTTTTTTCTAAAATCATCAATTATATTAACGATGTCTAATTACTATAATGCGCTTATTGAAGGTAGATTTTTCAGAGAAGTTGTAATTTTTTTTTTAAAAAAAACAAAGAATCAGTTTTTTGTTCAAAAAATATATATAACTTTAAATTAATTTTGGGTCAAAATAAAAATAAAATAAATATGGGAGCAAAAAGGTGATAAAAAGTAATAAGTTCATAATTACTAATAATTAATGGCAAGTTGAAGTAGGCATGGCAATTGGCAAAGCCGTGAAGTTGTCTCCTCTATGGAGGCTGTAGCTGTAGTACTGAACTTGAAGCCTTAAGTTATTATTGTTACACAAAATGATACAGATATAGCTTATAGATATATAAATAGATATATGGGTTATTTTATAATGCAAAATGTCCTATTGTTGCATCCCATGTTCTAACATAATAACTAATAAGAAGTAAGCAAGTGTCCTCTTAGTGGACCCCACCAAAAAATCCAACTTTTTTGTCAAAAGGTCCCTTGACTAATTTTAATAGTACAGAGTATCCATTCAATTTGAAGACTTATGCAGTTTAGTCCTCTCTACTTTAAAAATTAAGAAAAGGACAACAACAGAAACACTAATTAATCACATTCTTTATTAGCTTGTTTTTGTCAGTTTTTAATTTTTGCAGTTTAACGTCGTGCAACAAAAAGTATTTTAAGAAATATCATAATGAGACTTATTAGTTAAATCATACTAATTCAAATTTCAATCCTATGGGCTTGTTCCTTTATAATACTAAATGTGTAGTGCCGAGAGAGAAAAAAACAGGGTAAAGAAAGAAAGTGTCGGTGGGACTCACTTTCTCTCTATACTCATTCCTTTCCTCTCAACACTATATCTATAGACTATAGTGCACTAAATGATCCAAATAGTTTATTATATGCCTAAGGAATTAGATCTTTTACATTTCTCTTCTCTACATTTTTTCTTTATCTTCTTTACATTTTCTATAGAGTTAGAGTTAGAGTTAGAGAGAGAGAAAAAGAGATTGAAAAAGTTTGAGTCATATATATTTATTATTTAATGGGACTTATCATTTTATTTCTCTTCTTTTTTTTTCTAATTTTACAAAAACAAATATATATGAAAAGGGAAATGTAGATGTTCCAAACTAAAAAAATTTAACTTTTGACTTCATACTTTTTAAAAAATAAAGAAATAATAGTCATGCAGTATTAACGAGATCAATATAAAAAAAGAAAAAACAACTTTATAAATTATTGCATAAACTACAATAAAAGAAGCATAATTTTATATTAGGATAAATGACACAAAAGGGTCCTGTGGTTTGGCCCATTTTCAGATAGGGTTCCTGTGGTTTAAAAAGTGTCAAACATGGTCCTTGTGGTTTGCTCCGTTAACAAAAAGAGTCCTGAGGTATATTTCCATTCAAAAATTGACGGAAATTTTGATTAAAATATTATTTTAAGACTTTAACTATTAATTTTTATGCATTTGACTCCCTATTTGTATGAGAGGACTTTGACACAAAAAAAGAAAAGTTTTGTGATAATAAATGAAATTTCACCCTAAGTTTCTCTCCCCCTCTCTCTCTAAACTCTTACTCTCTTTCGTTCCCAAACCCAAAGGAACATGTATGCTCGTGATTCCGACGAACATGTCGGCAATGAAATCTCAGCGGGAATGCGTTCGAAATCTCTGAGTACCTCATTTCCGAAACTGATCTACAAAAACTAATCATTTTTTTTCTTTAATCATAATGCAGTCGGGTATATCTTTTTATTGTTTAATATTTATTTAATTTTTTTATTTGTATCAGAAGTAAATGGATGAGAATGTTATACTATGTAGTATTAGTATATATAGTTAATTATTACCTAATATCAAACATATTTATTAAAATATAAACTATTATGCATTTCTTAAAAAGTTATATAACTATATTTAATAAATATAAATAATCATCTTTATACCAAAATAATTTATTATATATATATATATATATATAATCAACATGGATGTGTGGCTGTTCCTTCTTAAGGAACTACCAGTTTGGTCTACATAAAAAACAAAGGTACATATATATATAGCAAATGTGAATCATATATATAATCTTTGATGATGTGAGCTAAGCATTTGATTGCATGGGGCCTCTTCTCTCTCTCTCTCTCTCTCTCTTCTGGAATGTGAGTGTTCGGGATGAATGAAAAGATTAGGAAGTATATTAACTTCTTTTTCTTGTCACTTTATTGAAAAATAAACATCTAACTATTTTGATTAGATTGTTTGTCTAAAATAAACTTTTACTTCTCCTTACTCCTATTTAAAAAACATGTAACGGAAAAAGTATATTTTTTAGTCTTCAAATTTCACATAAAATTTTAATAGATGGAACTAGCGTAAATGATAAAATTGATAAAATTTTAGGAACAAAATGGACAATGAAAAAATTTTGGGAATAAAATTAAAATTTGATATTAAGTTTTGGAACTAAAAAGATACTTTTACACCAACAAGTGTTTGGTGTAGCATAAGCTATATCTTATGGAGATGACTTAGATTCTATTCCTCGAGTCGACATTGGGAGAACTCTGACCGTTTCGTCTCTAAGACCCGAATGAAATTAGTAGTTTTCATCTATATCGTTACGCGGATAGACGGAGAAGAAACTCATGGTCTAACCGAAAAAAAAAGATACTTTTGCCAATATTTATTTTTTATAGAAAAATACTTTTTCAACTGTGGGTTATGGTTAATTAACTGCTTAATTATAAGTTATTATTATGCTTTTTAAGTCAGATAAATAAAAATAATATTTTTAAATTTTTAAAAAATAATTTTAAAATACTAGTATTACTAAGTTATTCAGATTTTCATAAATAAATCAAAAATTTGTACTTTCAAATTGTAGTTAGATTATATTATGTGATATTAGTGAATTAAAATTAGTACTCTTATTATTGCTATACATGATTAACAAAAATATGTCCAATTATATATAGGAAACAGTGATCGAAATGAATACCGTCTTTAAATTTTATATATAGCTTAAAAATCCATTCACTTGTTTTTGTTTTATATAAAATAAAATGTCTATATATATCTGCTTCGCTAAGAATACTAAAACACACATGTGCAATAAAACTATTGCCCCATGCACACGCTATATATATATATATATATATAATTCAAATGGGCAGAGATACAGTGAGACATATATGTGCATGCATGCATGCCTGCAATTCCCAATTGATATATATATATATATTCATTCAAAATACATTAATAAATTTATTATCACATTAGGAGGTCTTTAATTATTCATTCCCTACTCAAATAAAATTAGTCTTTGTTTAGAAATATTATGAAACAAATTAGTTACTTCGTATTTTTTTTAAATAAAAAATTTAGGTGAATTGAGTATTGGTGCCAAAGCAGGCCTCCAGGCTCTATAAGTATTTACAGAGGTATATTTACAGATCGTCTATTAACAAGGTCCTCACATCGACAGTAAAAATCAAATTCATAATCTTGTGAGTTATGAATCAACTCCTTACTAACTGGACTAACCTTTGTGAGCAGTTACTCCTTATTTGTTAAAGCCTCTCTCTATCTCTCATACCAAACCATGTTATTAATATGTTTGTTTATCTCAACTGTTCAACATTTATTGTGTTTCCTTTGTTTTTTTTTTTTGGTAATATTTTTTTGTGTTTCCTTTAATTTGCCTTTTCCCTCCATCAGAAGCATCCTTGCACCTTCCTCGAAATTAAGACGTGTGGGCCATATTATTTGGCATTTTCTCTTATTAATTAACTCTTTGTTTTGATGCTTTAACGAGAGTTTTTTTATTAACGCTTTCACTTGCTGATCATATATAATAATGCCAACAAATAAAGACCTTTGATATATCGCCATCATATCATTGGAATCCCCAAAAATTATTAAAAAAATTCCACGAAGCTTCCTACGAAGTTAAGTATATTATGTCTATTTATAATGCAAAATTGATAGCTTTAGGCTTTCATTATATGTTATACTCTCAGAAATAACCAACAAGATACATCAAGTCGTTATGTGGTCTTTTTTTTTTGTGTTTGAGACATGAGGTTGCTTCCTATGATACTTTTTGACCTTAAATCTGATCTGTCACTAGCTACGTTGCGTTTTCACCTTTTTGCTTAAACTTTAGTCATATATTTAGTTTCACTTTCCATCAAGTTTTACTCATGTTTTTTTGGAGAAAAAAAAAACTCAAATAGTTCCATCAAATAGGTTTATATATATACATGAACCAAATTAAACAGAACAGATCAGATAGACCAGTGATCCGAAGGGCATGATTGGTAGAATATGCTGGGGAATTGAACGAAAATGGAATAATTGATTTGATGTTTTTTTTTTTATAAAAATAGTACTCACTGATCTAGGAAGCATGGACACTGACATGGATACGAGACATGACATGAATACGGACACGTTGATACGCTAAATTCTTAAAATTATACGACACGACATATATTTATATATAAAAATAATTAAAAATTCATAAATTTTTATAAAAATTTAAAAATTACAATATCTATTCATAATATATGTCATATGTGATATTATTTTGTTGTTTGTCATGATGAAATAACAAAAAAATTGATTTTATATTCTGAAACTTATGAATATGTCTGTGTCTGACACGGCAACACACTATCAAAATAAAGTGTCCATATTTTCTAGTCACTGATGTATACCAGAAGTCATAAATATGTGTACGTATGAGACGATTTATAAGTATAATTAGAACTTACGTTCCTCTTTTTATTTAGGCATACTACATAGCCAATGTTGCCTTATAATTACATGCTAATTGCCGATTTGAAAGTCTGTTCTTAAAGATTTTTAATGGCAAAAACAATTATATAAATTTAATTAACGTTGAATGAAACTTAAGGGGAAATTAAGACAGCTGAACTAAATTTTGAATAGTGAATTTTTAATTAATTATTTGATTAAGTTTTTTTTATAATGTTTGATGTTTACAAATTGGTCTGGTCAAAGAAAATATGTTAATTAGGTACTTGATCTAAAATATCCTTTTCACTTTACACCAAGTTTTTCTGTACTTTCTTTGTATGGCGCATAACTCTTTTTGTGTTGTCTCCTAATCTAACTAATTATGTTGCACTTGAACGGGTACAAATACAGGTATGAGGTATGACTAGTTTTGAAAATTATCAGGTACGGATACGATAATATTTATTTAAATATAAAACTATAAAATATAAATTTATATGATTTTGTGTTGCAAAAATATGAACATTTTATTTGCCAATCTAAAAACTGAAATTCTATTACAACAAAAATAAAAGGCCAAAGTACGAATTTGGTCCTATAACTTTGCTCAAGTTTCCAAATCAGTCCTATAATTTTTTTTATCTCGAATTTGGTCCTGTAACTTTGCTCAAGTTCCCAAATCAGTCCTATAACATTTTTGTCTCGAATTTGGTCCTGTATCTTTGCTCCAGGTCTCAAACCAGTCCTATATCTTTTTTTGTCTCAGTTTTGGTCCCATATGTTTTGAAAACCTCGCATCGTTAGCCCTCCTTCTATTTTAAATTACAATTTAGTCCTGTAAACTTCAAGTCTCTTTCACTTTAGTCTCTGACTATTAAAATGAAAGTGAAAGAGCATCCTTGAAGATTCTCAAACCTTACATCTTGGTCCCTAATCCATGAATTCTTCATGAAATGGAATAGAAATGCAAAAAAAAAAAACACACAAATTAAAAGCAAATTATAGAGGGACCAAAACTGAAAACGCAAAAAATTTAAAACCCACTGGAAAATGTACGAAAATCGCCGAGAAACTCAAAAACTAATCCAAAACCCCAAATTCTCACTAAAATCTCACTCAAGTAATTGCCCTCAAATGTTTTAAGAAAGAATTATCGAAAATTCAAACTTTTGAGGAAGGAGGTGATAGAAGATTTCCTTACATTTTGATTTGGTGATTCCGAAAGAGAAGTTCTGAAATCCCTTACATTTCTTCTATCACCTCCCTTCTCAAAAGTTTGAATTTTCAAAAATTCTTTTTTTAAAGCATTTGAGGGCGATTATTTGAGTGAGAATTGAGATTTTTTGATGAGTTCTTGAGTTTCTCGGCCATTTCCGTTTCCGGCGAGTTTGGGGCATTTTACGGTGAGTTTTAAATTTTCTGCGTTTTCAGTTTTGACCCCTCTGTAATTTGCTTTAATTTATGTTGTTTTTGCATTTCTATTCCAATTCATGAAGAATTCATGGATTAGGGACCAAGATATAAGGTTTGAGAATCTTCAGGGATGCTCTTTCACTTTCATTTTGATAGTCAGGGACTAAAGTGAAAGGGATTTGAAGTTTCCAGGACTAAACTATAATTTAAAATAGACGGAGGACTAACAGTGGGAAGTTTTCAAAACATATGGGACCAAAATTGAGACAAAAAAAAGATATAGGACTGATTTGGGTCCTAGAGCAAAGACACAGGACCAAATTCGAGACAAAAAAAGTTATAGGACTGATTTGGGAACTTGAACAAAGTTACAGGACCAAATTCGAGACAAAAAAAGTTATAGGACTGATTTGGAAACTTGAGCAAAGTTACAGGAAAAATTCGCACTTTGGCCAAAATAAAACTCTTTCCATTCTCTTTCTATGAGCTTCTTAGCTTAGAAGGCCTTTCTTAATATCCTGCGAAAAATTATTATGGTGATCCTCTATTATTGAGGTCGGATAGGTTGTAATTGTTGAATTAGCTTCTAGTGTGTTGAGTTGGATAGTGATTGTACTGTGTCACCCATAAAATCGATTGTGGTAATCAATTTGTGATAATGTTAGCTTATTGTTGTTACTCATATTATAAAACTCTCTTGTTGTGTGCTTGAGACGTGGACGTAAAATAGAAAAAATTTTTGATTTAAACCACTATATATATATATATATTGATATAACCTTCCTACCTTCTTATTATCTATTGCCTCCTTAACAGTTGTTTTGTAACAACTTCGGTTTCTTAAAAATAAAATTAATTCACTCCCTATTAATTAATTTCTGACTAACAAAGACATTGGTACTTGGTTAAAAAGAAAATCCGGAAACAAATAATAATAGTAATAATAATAATAGGTCAAATTGCACTTTTGATCCCATAACTTTGGTCTCTTTCAATTTAGTCCTATAACTTTTTTTTATTACACTTTTGGTCTCATATCTTTTGTTCAAGTTGCAAAATTTGGTCATCTGTTACATTTTTTGTTCCATATATTTGATTCATGTTACAGAATTGGTACTATATTTTTTAGTCAAGTTGCAGAATCAGTCCCATATCTTTGGGTCAAAATTGGTCTCATATATTTAGATCAAATGGGATTGGCAGTGAAACCTTTTGCAAAACTATGAGACCAATTTTGTAACCTGACCAAAAGATATGAGACCAAAAGTGATACGAGACCAAATCTGTAACTTTTTGCAAAGATATGAGACCAACCGTGAAAAAAAAATTACGAGACCAAATTGAAACTTAAGTAAAAGTCATACAACCAAAAATGCACTTTGACCATAATAATATTGAGTCATTTAGGTATGGGTGTAGTTCAGTTAGACATTCAGCAAGGAACAGGTTTTGTAATTAATGTCGATCGTATGGTTGTACTAGGCAATTGGATTCTAACGTTACAACAATATTTTTTGGGATCATAAGAAACATAGTACGCTAACGTTTTAATATTAATATTACATGTGATATGCATATATATAAATAAAACATTATTAATTTATTATATAAAAGTACTGTTTTGCGGTGTTAGGTAATAAGAGATTCTTCCGTAATCTTATCGTACGTGCGTTAGCGTTGAAAATATAAACATCTAAAATTATCTTTCTTAAAGAACGTAATAATTAAAATTTGACCGAGTATTTCATGTTTCTTAAACCAAAAGATTGTTATGTATATAATCTTTTGGTTTCTTAAATATATACTATATATTTACCATACTTGTTATTTCCAGCTCTGCGTGAATCTTAGGTTTCTTTCTTCTGAAATCTCCCTAGAAGAATACAAGAAAATTGAAAAGGTCAAAGTCCTATTTTGGCCCCTCATATTTGTTCAAAGTTCAATTTTGGTCCCTCAAGTTTTTTTCGTTCTGTTTTTTGGTCTCTCAAGTTTCTAAAAAGTTTCTCGTTAGTCCCTAACTCTTTTCCATTTACTTTTTCTGTTAAAAAAAAGGAAAAAAAAGACAAACTTTCATTTCCCAACAATTTTGCTCGATCTTTTATAAAAGGAAAGGACCTTAATGCAAAAGAGCAAAATTATTGGGAGATGAAAATTAGTTATTTTCATTTTTTTTAATGAAAAAAGTGGATGTAAAAGAGTCCGGGACTAACGGTGGAACTTTTTGAAAACTTGAGGGACCAAAACAGAATGAAATAAAAATTGAGGGACCAAAACGGAATCTTGAGCAAACATGATGAACCAAAATAAAATGAAAAAAACTTAAGGGATCAAAACAGAATTTTAAACAAATATGAGGGACCAAAATAGGACTTTGACCAATTGAAAAACTTTCAACGTTGCTCTCAAGATAGGGTAGTAGTATTTTCATCTCACTGTGGCATTATTTTAATCTTTTTCTCTTTTAATTTCTTCCTAATTAACTTCACTTCACATATCTTTTGTTATTTTTATTATTATTTCTATTTGATGAATTAATTAAGAACATAACTGTTTTTCTATATCTTAATCTTAAAAAATCTATCTCTCACTCTCTCTCTCTCTACATATATTAGGATTCGCCGATTCGGTAATCAGCCAAATAATTTAAACAGTGTCTTTATAATGTGTTTGTGTCTTTATGTTGACCTCAAGATACATAGTCAACAATGTCAGTAGACTGGCCATGTGATCGAACACAACACACACACACAAAGTCCCAAACTAAACGAATAATTAAGTAAAATTACAAAAACCATTTTTTTATATATATTTATGTATGTATTAATTAGCCTAGTTATAACACTATAGTAGCATTTACATTGAGATTAAAGTAGCAATTAATTAATTTGATGCTATAGCAGCAGTTTCTTTTGTTATCACATAATATCTTAATACTAATAATTATTTTATACTTTATAGACTATTCTAATAGCAGTTTTTATGATTTTTAGCGACAATTTTGGTTGCTGCTATAAGCCAATTTTCTAGATATATGACCTTCTCATCATGGTCAACTAAAAATTGTACTGATGATAAATACATATGTACATGATTATACATATGGGTGTCGGTGTAGAGATTTATAATGGTAAAATGTGGTTCAATTAATGATATATATTATATATATGTGTTTGCTTCCGATCCATAGACAAAGTCTGAGAAATCGTCCTTTTGCATAGCTAAGGATTGTGAGGCAAAAAAAATCCTGAGTGACCCAAAAGCAGAATCTCTGTAGTACATTGTAGGAGAAGAGTCCCTTTCCTTGCCATTGCTTAATTGGTAGGGACTGAAAATTTATTAATTTTAAATTTCTTAGAGTGAAACTGTAATTTATTGCATGCACATACATATATATCCAATATCCTCTTCCATTTATTCACTGCTAATTTTACTTCCATCAATCATTGGAGTTACATATCTATATATATGGATGAGAACACAAAGAATATATAGCAGTAAAAGTCGTTACACTTACTTACAAATTTTTTGGTAATTAAGAAAATCAATCATGATCGATCCATAAGCCATATATAGCCAAGGAAGGTTGATATATATAGCTTTTATCTGTTATAAAAGTTGGGTCAGCCTAACCTATTAGTCAAGATATAGTACACTTTTATTATTTGGTTTTAGTCAAAACCGTATTTTTAGTCCAAAATATTTAGCCCAATTTTCATTTTGGTCTTGAATCTTCTATCTGTTTCAAAGGAAAAATTATAAGTATTTTTATGATGTTTTATAAAAATTAAATATTTTAATCCTATTAACGTGCTTCAAAATTCAAAATACTAATTTATATCCACTTTCACCGACCTTGATTCTAAAAATGAAAAACTAACAAATACATTCAAATATGAATTAATTCATAAATCAAACCTAACAATTTTTAACCAAATTATATTGTTATGATCTTCTAGAATTGAAGTGTCTCTTTTGAAGTTACTTTACTAGTTTTCAAGGTAAATGTTAGTCATATATATAACAAGAGTAACAGTTTATAAGGTTTCCCAATTTATTTAACGATTATTTTTTATGGGGTTAAACTTTTGGATTTGTCTTCAAAGTTAAGAGAATGTTTAAGGGTTTTTTTTAATAGAAACAAATAAAATGTTTAGGATCAAACTGAAAAGTGACCCAAACATTTAGGACTTAAATGAGTTTTTAACATGTGACTTTTTTGATAAAATTTGTAACCAAATCACAACATCTCCATTTTTTTTTAAAAAAAAAACACATGTTGAGTGATAGATAATGACAAATATATAACTAAAAAAAATGATATTTAAATATTTTCTTTAAGAAAATCAAAATATCATTTTGGTCTTTCAAGTATAAGATGAATTCCACTTTAATCCTAAAAGTATTTTTTGTTCTATTATAGTCTTCAACTCGAATCTAATTTTGTTAAACTTTTTTAACCAAAAATGACATGGCCTTTGATATATAACAAGAAAAATATCGTAGCTGAGCTATTTTAATTTGATGATTACAATGAAATAAAAAAAATTCTTTAGGATCATCAAATTAAAGTGAAATTTACCCTACATTTAAAAGACAAAAATAAAACTTTGACCTTTTAAAAAAGATATATTTATCAATAAAAATAAAGTAATAATGAATGTATTGAAATAAGAATATCATAAAACATATAAATTGGCGAGAAATTGAAGTGGAAATATGTGAGTGATGGAAATGGAAGTGTATGTGAAAGTTAAGAACCAAAATGGAATTGGAAGGTGATTGTTTGTTTTTGTTTGTACAAACTACAAAGGAATGTAGAAGATGCTATGACCACATCATAATCATAATTCATATATATATATATATATGTTTGTGTTTTGATAGTATTTCCTTTTTGTTATTTATTTATTTTTATGTTTTTTTGGACAAGCTTTCATGTCTCATTGAAGCAGTGCAACTCTTCTCTCAGCTCCCTATTCCCCAGCTTTCGTGGGACCCACAAATTGTTTTCGTCATATGCAACCGGGCCCCTCTTCTTCTTATCTTATTAATTGTTTTTGTTACTTTCATTTTCACCACTGCTTTTTTATTATACTTATTAAATTTTATTTGTCATTTACTGATTTAAATATGAGAAAACCTAATATTTGGTCCATAAATTTTTATTGAATTAACTAATTAGTCTCTGATAATTAAAATATAAGATTTGATTCCTAAAATATTTCAATTATAAACTATTTGGTCCCTAATGATGATTTGTTCCTTAAATTTGAACTAATTGTATACTTTTTAGTCCCTACATTTATACTAAACTAATACTATTTGATTTTTGAATTTAAATTGGTTTTGTACTTTTTGTCCCAAAATTTGTATTAAATTAATACTATTTGGTCTTTAAATTTGAACTAATTGTATACATTTTGGTCTCTGGATTTGTATTAAATATAATTTATACTATTTGGACCTTGACTTTTTATCAATGTTATGAAAATCGGACCGGTTGAACTGTAAACCGACCAGTGGTCCGGTTCGATTTAGGTTGAAACCGCTTTGACATAGAACCGCCCAAGAACCGGATGAACCGGTCACTAATCGCCCTGAACCGGACGGTTTAGGGTTGAACCGGTCCAGAATATTTTTGTTCATGTTTTTACTTTTTGGGATTAAAATAATGTTGTTTTAAAGGATTTCTTTTCTTATTAAGTTTAGACTCTAAAATAATAAGCTATTTAGTAGTTTACACTTCAATATTTAATAAGTTATTTAGTAGTTTTCACTTTAATATTTACTCAAGCAGGTATATTTTTATTATTTTAAATTAAATATATTATTTTTAATTTATTTAATTATTAATGGTCTGATCCCGGTTGAACTCCGGTTGGACCATTGAACCTTGAACCCCTACTTCGTCTGGTTCAATGGCCGATCCGATTTTAATAACCTTGCTTTTCATTGATTTTATTTTGTTTATCTAATATTTGACCTAATGATCTAATCGTTGACAATTACAATAATTTAAAGATTTTTTTTAGCCAAATATAATTCAAAGATTTGATAATATATTTTAATTACTGAAGAACTGATTTACTTGGTACAAATTCAAGAACTTAATAATAATTTTTTTTATCTTTGTATATTTTTTTTAATTTTTGTACAATTTTTTTATTATCAATGTCAGAATATATTAAATAATTAATTATAATAATAATATATTATTATTAATTAATTAATTTTAGCCGGATATGGATTGTCTCTCTCCTCAATTTTGGACTTTTCTCTGTAACTTTTATCTTGGGCCAAACTTTTTCTCAGTAATTGAGAGCAGAGAGCTGCATCATACTTTTCAAACCCTTTCACGTAAAGAATTTTTTCTAAAGCCATTATTGTTGGGCTTGCCTTCTCAGTGTGGGCCCCACCTCCCTGTCTAAAGTAAATGTCAAACCTTATGCTTATATTAAAGTAAACCCATAATTTTGTCATTGAGTTAATTATTTCTTAATTTGTACTAATTCGTAGTAATTTTTTTTGCCAGAATTCGTTGTAATTTAATTCTCCGTCATTTCACCATTTCAAAATTACTGTAGCTAGTTGATAAAGGTCAGAATGACACGTTATTTGTCCCGTTAAATATCCCATTAAGTCTAAAACATAATATAAATCAATAAATAAACAAAAACAAAAAAAAAAATAGTCTCCAAACGCAGCATTTGAACCACAGCCCCAACCTCAACAGTGGGTGGTGGAGTGCAAAACCACACTGCCCTTAAAATCAATGGCTTCAAATCGTAGTCCCAAATTGTTAGAGAAAGTTAATGTCATGGATGAGTCTTATAGTGATTCTTCAACGAATAAGAGAAAACTAATTTGTAAAACATTACAATTGTGGCCAAAATTTGTTGATATTAACTGCTAAGATTTCCAAAAATTATGGAAGGCAATTCATTAGGTGTCCAATATTATATTGTATAAGGCAATTTTTGAATATAATATTCTTTAGTCTAGTTTTCATAACTGATTGGAGTATTTATACTATACTATTAAATTGTAAACTAAATTTTGTGACTAGAATGCAGAAGAAAGAACTTGCTTGTGGCATCTAAAGTGAATAGACGATGACAGTTGCTTAAATGAAGAGAAAGAAGCTGCCTTCGTTGGCTTGGGTAGTGTGAAGAAAAAAACATGCAAGAGAGTTGATGAAGGAAATTGTGACACATCAAGGATAATTGAAAAGGTTAAGAAGGAACAAACCTTAAAGTAAAATTAAGTAAAGTGAGAAATCAAGGACCAAAATACCAAAAATATAAACTCATTTTTCTTCTCTTCTTACAGTCCTTCTATTTCAGAAAGATGAAGAATGATATAATTTGGGTTGTAGTTGAAGTCCAGGAGTGAGAATGATGTAGACGGACTTGAAAAACTGCAATGTGTGTGTAGATTGGTTTTAGGCTTTTAGCAATTGAGGATTGTGTGAAAGGTTCAGGCATGTAGTGCTGAGAAAGATAGGAATAGGTTAGAGAGAAAAAATATCAATGAGACCCACTTTCTTTCTCTACTTGTTTCTTTCTCTTCGCGTGCACTATAAAGAATTCAAATTATTATATAGCTTGATGGTTTTAAAATGTCACCTAATACTTTTAACGAACTAGTTACAACAACCATGAGACGGTGAATGATGGAAGAATCGAATTATAACGAGTTAGTACAAATTGAGCACTAGGTAATACAATTGTGAAAAACCAGAGATCAATGCTACAAATTAACGTCAATATAATTCAACAACCAAAACTATTTTAAAACTTTAGAAACGGCTAGTTGTTAAGCTTAATAATATTGTTTTATAAATTAGATTTCCCTACCTTACACATCGTGTAGGGTTTGTAAAGCCTATATAATATATATATTCATAATAATTGAATGCTCACCTAATAACTGTCAAAAGTCCTAAAAAGCTGCCTCTACTTTTGATAGCATATTTATTTGTTCATGACCAATGTACAGGATTTATTTAACTTATACTGTAAAGTAAACTACTTAAATTTGTCACACTAGAGATCAGTCCTAATCACTTCGAACACTCAAGGCTTAGGTCCCATATATTTATTTGTTACTCATATTAATGGTCGTAAATTAGCATAATTGGCTTACTGGTTGAATGAAGTTAATTGTAATCTCTAATTCAGAAGCTGTGAGTTCGAATTGGTCAGAAGAAATTTAGCGGCTTTGAATTTTTTGCAGTATTGGAGAGGGCCAAAGATATTATGAATAATTAAAATTGATGTTCATAGATTTGAGGTAATATATATAAGTAGGGTGTTGTTACACATAACATGTGTACTCATGGCCTATGAATCTTCTGCTAAACAGCATGGTGCTCTGCCGTTCGGCTGAGACCAATCATGTGAAGCTATGTGTGCGTCACTATACACGTGATGCTACGTGATTGGTCCCCACCGAACAACAGAGTGTGTCGTTTGGTAAGAGATATACTTTCGTGCTTCTGTACTTGTCCTCTCTTTCTTTCGATCTTTACCAAATGGTGATTGTTGCAAAAATAGATATATAATATGTGGTGTGAATATTAATTGAGATTACTACTTGTATATATATATCCAGGATTATTGAATCATAGAACCAACTATGCATGCGTGAAGATTAGCTAGTGTAGGAATTATGGTCAAGAGTTAAATTATAAAATTAATAATATCGAGATTTTTCTTATTTAAATTTTGTTACCTCGGCCGCAAAATTGTACACTGGTGTAACTGAGTCAAACTCAATCAAATTCAAATAAAATCAAATGAAATTATACGATTTTAAGATTTAAAATTAAATTTTGATAGTCATAAATTTATACAAAAAATGTAATGAACACTTAAGTTATCAAAATTTTTATAAAAATCTTATCTTCTTAATCATCTCCATTATCATCTTCTTCATTAATTATTAATATGTTTATTTCAATTTTTATGTTATGTTATATTGTTAATTTTTTATGATGATATTAATGTTAAATATTTAAATTTATTTTGATTAATGAGTTTAAGATTGGAAAGACTTATGAAGATTTTGATGTATTTAAAATAATTAGTGAAAAATATTGTTTTAGAAAAGCTTATCATTTAATTTATATTTATGTGAACTCTTTTACGATTTTATAATCTAAATTTATGATTCAATTTTACATACCTCTTTTCTGATTTTATTTAAACTCTCAATTTTAAATAGTAAGAATATAATTTTGCCGACAATAATGAATTGCAAAGAGGGAGTTTATAATTTCTATTTTCTAGCATCTCATGAGGAAGAAAAAAAGAAATAGATATATATTTTTAGGTAAATTGCACTTTAGTACTCTGTTCTATATATGGACTGATTTCATTTTGATACCTTGTTCTTTTAAAAGTGATATTTTGGTACTCTGTTCTTTGTGTCATTGACACTTTGGTACCCTGTTCTATGGACCGATTTCACTTTGGTACTCTATTCTTTCATAATTTATTACCATATTCTATCTTTTTTAAGATATCAAAGTGTTAACAATGCAAAGAATAGGTACCAAAATGTCACTTTTGAAAGACAGAGTACCAAAATGTTAACAATATAAAGAATGGGGTACCAAAATGAAATCTATCCATAAAATAGAATACCAAAATGTAATTTATCCTATATTTTTTGATAAGCTTCGGTGTTAAGGCGATGGATGATATGATGGTGGTTGGAAAGCAGGCAGTGATGAAAGAATGATGAAGATTGAAGTGGAAACCCATATTGTTACTGCAAAAAAGTAAAAAGTCGAAACCCCATATACCCTTTCGAGTTAAAAGCCACCTTTCTTAGCCTTTCGAGTTGTAGCCATCCAATTTGTGAAACAAATTAAAAACGTGCATGAGGATCAATTCAATTATATTCATGAAGGGGCTTTAATTTCCAATAATAATAATTATTATTATAATTTTTCCATGCCTATTATTTATGATTATGAATGCCACTGATCTACCTATACTAATTTTATTAGTGGCGGTGCTTTCCGCCATTTTTGACATTTTCATTGTCACGAGAAGTCATCCATCATGTGCATGCTGACGCTATAAAATTCATATTAATCATAAAAAAAAAAAAAAAAACTCACTAGTCACTACTCCCCAATCTCCATGTGCTCTGCCTTATATTTTGAAGCTACCTTATTTACAAACTCAATAATATATAATACCAAAAGACCAATCAAATTGTCTCATTCATTATGCATGCATGCTCAAAACCCGCCCATACCTATAATGGTTCGCACCATGAAGCCCATGGGCTTTTAGTTAGTTTCTTCTCCGTAAAAGAGTACATAATTTGCTTCAATTATATATATATATATATATGCAAAAGTACTAATTTCGTCCCCAAACTTTACGTCAATTTTGTCTCTAAACATTTTTTGTTGTCAACTTCGTCCCAAAGTTTTACACCAACTATCAATTTCATCCCCAAACTTTACATCAACTGTCCAATTTCGTCCCCGATCTTTCACATTTTCGTCAATTTTATCCTTTGACTAACTTCTTTTAATAAATTAACGACAGACTGCATCCTGTTTTTAAATCTAAGTTAGGATTTTAGTTTCTTTTTCTATCAATTTTACATTATATATCGTTAGCCACATAGATTTTGTCGTCAATATTTGACTAAAGTAAGAGCAAAGGATAAAATTGATCAAAATGTGAAAGATTAGGGACGAAATCGACAGCAAAAGAATATTGGGGACAAAATTGACAGCATGTGTAAAGTTTGGGGACGAAATTGACAGCAGGTGTAAAGTTTGGAGACGAAATGAGTACTTATTCGTGTGTGTATATATATGAAATCTGATGTTTAGTGTGTATTAGGGGTGTTCAAAACCGAACCAAACCGATTGAACCGAACTACACCGAACCAAACCAAACCAAACCGAACCAAAACCGACATTCAAATGGTTTGGTTTGGTTTCATTTTTCTTAATTTTGGGCGGTTCGGTTCGGTGGCGGTTTGACACTTCACCAAACCGAACCAAACCGCAACTATGCAATTGTATATAAATAATACAATACATTATATATATAATATTTATGCGTTCCTCCACTAGTCCACTAAAAGAAATAAACAATGAGGCTCAACCCATGAAACTATAACCTAAAGACCAAAAATAAAAATTGAAAAAGTAGCCGCATAGACATTTGACATTTCAATTCGCATTCAAAGTTCCAAACTGAAACCAGTGAAAGACCAAACCCCAACATCTATATTTCGTCTTCTCCCATTCGCATTCAAAGTCTCATTTCGTCTTCTGTTTCATAACTTAATGAACACAATGCTGCCACTTTTTCAGATGTTATGAAATTAGTACTTTTTATATTAATTAAAAATTAATAGTAATTAAAGGTCAAACCGCCCAAACCAAACCGCCAAAACCGCCATTATATTGGTTTGGTTTGGTTTGGTTTGATATTTTTTTTCAAACCGAACGGTTTGAGTTTTCTTCAAACCGATGCGAGCGGTTCGGTTTGAAAAACCATTTTAAACCGCCCAAACCGCCCAACGAACACCCCTAGTGTGTATATATCAAAATATATAAACTCATCGATCAGAATTGTATTTAAAGAGTCCTAAATTTATGGCTAATTAAATTCACCCAAAACTAAAGGGCTAATAAGTATTGTGTGGATGTGAATGTGACTATGTTCAGGCCAAAAAAAAAAAAAAAAGAATGTGACTATGTGAGTGAGTTTTTTCTTCACTCTCAGCAGTATCTTTTCCTTGCTTGTTTCTTCAATATGCGTACCACTACTTCACGCAAAAACCTTAATTTGCTTCTCACTTCAGTGTTCATCATTGATTAACCACCCTTCAATTACTTTCTACTTAGTTATGAAGTTTTCTGATTGGCCTATCATCAAATTTAAGATTATAATTTCATGTCAACTACGCTTAGAAAATTTAGTATTTTGGCCAAATTCTTATTTTGGTCTCTAATGTTCTAAATTGGTCCCTCATTTATTTTTCGTTCTATATTGGTCCTTCAGTTATGCTTAGTGTTCCAAATTGGTCCCTCAGTGATTTTTCGTTCCATATTAGTCCCTCAATTTTTCAAAATTTGACACAATTAGTCCCTCAAACGTTTTTCATCCATTTTTCCGTTAAAACAAGACAAAATTGATTTTTAACTCCTAAAAGTTTGAATTTTTTGCATTAAGGACCTTTCTCTCTATAATAGAACCAAAAGGTAAGAAAGAAGATATAGCTTGAGGATTTTAGTTTATTTCACAAAAAAAAAAAAAATTCTCTCTCTCTCTCTCTCTCTCTCTCTCTCTCTCTCT
>QANZ01049788.1:0-19001 GCA_003254925.1 Chamaecrista fasciculata | reverse complement strand
TCTCTCTCTCTCTCTCTCTCTCTCTCTCTCTCTCTCTCTCTCTCTCTCTCTCTCTCTCTCTCTCTCTCCCTCTCTCTCTCTTCCTTTGTTGTGAAGGTCATACTCATACATGCCACGATCACTTCGTCATTCATCTTCAACCTTGCAACCTGGCCGGTGCCGGTATATATGACATCCCAGGCGTCGTTCTTAGCGGAAAATGGCGTCGTCGACTGTGACGAAACTTGAATAGCGTCGTCGTCGATACTGAGTGGAATCGAGAATCAGTCGTCGACGACGATGCCATTCAAGTTTCGTCACAGCCAATGGCGCCAATTTTCGTTAAAAACGACGCCTGAGATGTCATATACGCCGCCTCCGGCCAAGTCACGAGGTTGAAGATGAATGACGAAGTGAGCGGCATGTGTATGAGTATGACCTTCACAACAAAGGAAGAGAGAGAGAGACGAGAGAGAAAGAGGGAGAAAGAGAGAGAAAGAGGGAGAAAGAGAGAGAGAGAGAGAGACAGAGAGAGAGAGAGAGAGAGAGAGAGAGAGAGAGAGAGTAAGTTGGCTTTTTGTGTGAAATAAACTAAAAGCTCCCAATTATTTCTTTTTTTTTCTTACATTTTGGTTTTATTATAGAGAAAAAGGTCCTTAATGCAAAAAATTCAAACTTTTAGGAGTTAAAAATTAATTTTATCTTTTTAAAAAAAATGGATAAAAAACGTTTGAGGGACCAACTGTGTCAAATTTTGAAAAACTGAGGGACCAATTTAGAACACTAAGCATAATTGAAGGACTAATATGGAACGAAAAATAACTGAGAGACCAATTTGGAACACTAAGCATAACTGAAGGACTAATATGGAACGAAAAATAACGGAAAGAACAATTTGAAACATTGAGAATAACTGGGGGACCAAAATAGGACTTTAGCCTAGTATTTTTGTAGACTCATTCGTTTAAACAGAGCATATATAGAGACTATTACAAATTTACAACACACTTAATGCTAATAAATAAATAAATAAATAACATGCACCACAAGTACAACCAGATTCTACCGTGGCTTTTTGGCTTAATCTCTTTGATTAATACAAGAGGCTATGGGTTCGAACCTGGTACCTTCGCCTCGGCGAAACATATATATATATATATATATATATATACAAGTACAACCCAAAGCTAGTATTTAGGGATGGCAAAAAATTCCCGCGGGGATTGCCCCGCGGGGATCCCCAGATGCGGGGAAAATTTCCCCGCGGGGTCGGGGACGGGGGGCGTTTTGACCCCGAAGAGAGTTCGGGGACGGGGAGTATGTGCCCCGCCACGCGGGGTCCCCATCCCCGAATTATATATATATATTATACATTTTTTTTTATTATTATTATTACATAAATAATTTCTATCCGTTAGATTTAAATTTGATGATTGATTTTGGGCCCTTGGATTACTATACCATTAATCCTCATACACACACAATCACAACTCACAAACCTCTCTCTGAATTGTGACCTAGCCGCATACGCACACTCTCACTCTCAAATTCAAAACCCTTTTCATTTCCTTTGCTAAATCTTCTTCCTCTTCCTCCATAACCTAGCCGCCAGCCTCTCATCACCAAGGTCACCGCCGCTGTTGCTTGTTGGTCAAACGTAAGTCCGTCGTCGTCGTCGTGCTCGTCGTCCTTCGTCGTCTTCTCTTCAGTTCTCATCGTCGTCGTCGTGCTCGTCGTCCGTCGTCGTCGTCGTCGTGCTCTGTTGTCCGTTGTCGTCGTCGTGGTCGTCGTCGTCGTCTTTTCTTCAGTTCGCCATCTCCGTTGTCGTCGGCCATCCATCACCGGTGGAAAAAAAAACTGCGGGGATCCCCGCGGGGAACGTGGGGACAGCGGGGAACGGGGATGGGGAGAAAAAATTCCCCACAGCGGGGATCGGGGACGGGGACGGGGACGGGAAAATGTTTAGTTGGCGGGGACGGGGACGGGGAGTGCCACCCCCGGCCCCGCCCCGCGCGGGTGCCATCCCTACTAGCATTCAAGAGTATACTATATATAATTTAAACTCCCCAATACAAGGGATTGCAATGCAAAATTAAGAAAACGAATTAGATGAGTCATTGAGTATTCATTGTAATCAATTACAAAAAGACTGAATCATGCAATGCAAATAATCCAAAAAGTTTTCTAGGCGTTCCTTTCATCGAACAAAACAATAGAAAAACTAAGGCATTAATTAATTACACATGAATTAATGGGCAAACTCTTGAAAATAAACAATAATCTCATAGTGAAGTTGAAGGTCAATCATACCCCAAGTTACTTATACTTTCCATAGCCCTCTAAACCCAATATACAAAAGGTAGATAAAACAAACTAATTATTTGATAAAACAAGTATATATTAACATGCTAAATATGTGAGTCCTTTGGAATCAATTATGTGTTAGATTATGAGTCCTTTTGAACATAATTGTTTTATCAATAATATTTAGCATGCTAAATATGTGAGTCCTTTGGAATCAATAATATATACTTGTTTTATATATGTGAGTCCTTTTGAACATACATAAGTATATATATACCACTTCAATCACATGCCTTTTTTTTTTGGTTTTGGCAAACAAATTAAATTAAAGGACCAATCTTAAGAATTTATCTCTAATATACATGAAAACATGCAAGATTCCCAAAAGTTATTATGCTAGGGAAACATTTGGTGGTGTTGGGGGAAATTATAATTGGATTGAGTTTGTATCTCCTTGAGGTCATCTTCTTCTTCCATTCCATGGTGGGGTTCCTTGTCTAAAATGATCTGTTTCGCCATAACCGCGGCTCGGTTTTCGGCAATGAGTTCCCTGAGGGCAGCACTGCATCTTGTTGAGAGATCATAGGGAGAAAGACATGAATGATCGTCCTTAGACGAAGACAGAAGAGAGAGAGCACACTCTGATGATAATGGTGGTGGTGGTAGTGATGATAGTAAAGATGATGATGATGAAGAAGATGTTGACAAGTATGGAAACCCTCCCACCATCAATTTATTTTCTGTCAAGAAATTGACCAATTAACATATAAATGTATGTTCAAAATTAAATTATTAAAATGACCTATAAAATAAATCTTGGCAAATGCTCTGTGTTTAATATTGAAATTGATTAACGATGTCAAAGACTTGCTATATGGATCATTTTCATCGTTTAAGTTTAATTTATATCGTTTACAACAAATAACATTCACATTTGGTAGTTTAAATATGGTAAACTACACTTTGGTATCCTGAAGTATGAACCAATTTTACTTTGGTACCATATTCTTTCAAAAGTGACATTTTAATACCATGTTTTATTCGTTGTTAACACTATGGTACCCAACACTATTTTTCTGTTACTTTTTTACGGAAAAAAGCACGTGCAATACGTGCATGATTAAAAACACGAAATTCACCTTCCTAAACTCATTTCACGATTTAGCCTGAAAAAAAACACGAAATTTTCTACCTTTAAGTATATACTGAATCGTGAAATTTGAGTTTAGGATGAGAGATTTCGTATTTTTAATCATGCACATAACCTGCACGTGTTTTTTCCCATCAAAAGGTAACGAAAAAAAATAGATATCAAAGTGTTAACAGCGAATAGAATATAGTGCTAAAATATCATTTTTTTTAAAAAAATGATACCAAAGAATAATTTACGAAACCAGTGCGGACCGTGGCAATTCACATTATAAAGTTTACAACAAATTACATTCACATTTTCATCGTCTTGAAATGGAAGTATGCGATTAAACGATTCCATGAACTATATATATATGTCTCTTGTTCCGAATTTAATTAAGTGAAAGTTGAGTTCATCAAATATAATTTGGTAGGGTCAACCTATTATTTACCATATCCTTTGTCAGGACTCTGTTTATATTTCAATTAAACTAATTTTAAAATGATCATCTTTTATGAAATAAAAATTCTTGAATCATATATATACATCTCAAAAAGTACACAAATTCATTAGAAGGCTTGAATAAAAATTCTCTTATCGTACATATATAGTACAAAAGGTGGGGAATACAAGACACGATTAATTAATTAATTAATGGCAGTTTGAGGATAAGTATTTGAAAGTTCCATTAAATTATTTTGGAGAGTTAGCGGGTATTAATTAATGAAGCAAAAGTATTTAATTAATTAAATG
The DNA here is from genome assembly GCA_003254925.1 of Chamaecrista fasciculata. NCBI lineage: Eukaryota > Viridiplantae > Streptophyta > Magnoliopsida > Fabales > Fabaceae > Chamaecrista > Chamaecrista fasciculata. The sequence continues at coordinate 14,833 of QANZ01049788.1, read as the reverse complement.
AGTACGTGGTACCTTGAGAGGAACTCCTAGCCAGAGAGTGATGGAAGCTCTTCCTTCTTCGTTCATTGTGGCCAGCCAATCTCCTTCTACAACTCCTCTTGGAATCATCAAACTCCGACACCACATGAAACCTATTTTAAAAATGGAATTATGAATTGAAGAAGGAAGCAAATTGTTTGAGAAATAAAAAGATATGATGTATGACCTGCTACACTGTTGACAGAATCTCTGGTCCAAGCCTAAGACGACGACCTTGGGAGCCTTTGAATGCATCTCACACACTTTGTGCCTCCGGTGGTATTCCTTGGCGTTCACCAGTGCCACGTGGCACCCCTCCACCTGACATCTGGCCACCGTCGTCGTCACTCCTCCTCGTACTCTCTTTCCCCCACCACCATTATCAAAGTAATCCCTCTTCCCCAGCTTCAAGCACGTGAGATAGGGGTCAACCTGCACGTGCCCGCCGTCAGGGAGAAACATCACCGCGTTTCCGAGAGGAAGGGTAGAATTGGAAGAGGAACTTTCTTCCCATAAATCCCAACCAAAATTCCCACTGTTGTTGTTGTTGTTACTACTAGTGTTATTACCATTTTGCTCTTTGCTACTACTACACAACATCATATTGTTGCCTTCAAACTCCATTTAGAACGAGAGAAAGTGAGAGAGTGAAGAGAAGAACGGGAGAAGAAGGATGCTTTTTGTTTGTATAAAAGGGGAAGCAAAGACATAAAGAAAGAGAGAGAGAGAGAGAGAGAGAGAATCAAGTTCAGAAGAGTGCAGGCTACTTCTCTCTTACCTTCTCTGTTTATTCTGCTCCAACGCTGGTTTATATCTGTAGCACACAAGATGCATGCATTCCTTCCTCTCTTTCTAAATTATTTTATTCACTTTATTAATTACCTTCCAAAATATATTATTCACTTTATGAAAATCGCCTTTTTTAAACTATAAACTAAAAACTTCATTTTCATCTTTCATTTCTAGTACTATGGATTCTGTTTTAATTTTATCCTTAATTTTTTTTTATTTTATTTTGATTCCGAAACTTTTTATTTTATTGTTAATTATTCAAAATGTAATGCTGTCTTATGTTTTGGAGAGATAAATTTATAATTATTTTTTAAAAATAAAATCTTCCAATTTCCTTTTCCAAATAACTTTCTTTAATCAATTCAATAGACTATCTATCTATCTACTATAAGTAGGTTATGAAGTATAAATATTCATACGGATATAAGACATAACACAAATAGAGACACATTAAATTTTTAAAATTACATGTCATATATATATTATTATTTTTTATTATTTATCATGTTAAGGTCATAAAAATTAATTTTATATTCTAATATCTATGAATATTTGTCATACACTAGAGACATGTGTCCCATATCGTGACACTCCCCGAAAATAAGTAAAAAGAGAATGGATGATCCGACTTGCATGTCCTAATCGATCAAGTCAAGAATTTTTTATATACGAAAGATTTTGATTGAAGCAAACAAATGTTAGAGGCGAAGTTGAAGCCTCGAGTAGGCCTGAGGTCTTTATTAAATCATTTTTATATAGGAAAATTAAATTTGATAACCAAATAATATTTTGAGATTAAATTGAAAAAATATTAATTTACAATGGATTAAAATAAAATTTTAGTATTTTAATTAAACTAGATAATACCTTCTTTTCTGGCAAAAAAAAAAAGATAATACCTTCTTTAACAATTCACTGGTTCAATCCAATTTTGACAATTATATCTGATTATTTTTAATTTAATCAAATTTAATTGTCAAAATAATTTTTAAATCAACTTGTTCATCGATTCCACCAAACAATTGAACCGGTAGAATTGTCACGTCCAATTACATCCAATTCTTCCTCTCGTCTCATTCCTCTAGCTATGTGTTGGTCTCTACCAGACTACCACCATATATACAAACATGTTTTTCTGAAAGAGTAAATTACATTTTGATATTGTGTTATATGAACTGGTTTTACTTTGGTATCTTATTATTTGTATTGTTAACACTTTGGTATTCAAATTTATTTTTCTGTTAAGTTTTTACGGTGAAATCGCATGTGACCATCACATGTACAGTAAAAACACTCAAATATTCATTTTCCTCTTATATTTCACGATTCAAACAATAAAACACTCTAAAATCCTTTAACTTTGAATCTTAGTGTTCTTCATAATTCTTGAGTATTATAGTGTCTAAATCGTGAAAAATGAGAGGAAAATAGACATTTGGGTGTTTTTACTGTACATGTGATGCTCACTTCGTCGTCAAAACTAATAGAAAAATAAATTTGGGTGTCAAAGTGTTAACGATGTAAAGAACATGGTACTAAAATATCACTTTTGAAAGAACAAGATACTAAAGTGAAACCGATCCATAAATAAAGTACTAAAATGTAATTTACTCTTTCGAAAAAATAATTTATTCTTATTCTTAACCAATAAAATTTAGTGTTTGTGTTTTGGTCAAAATGTGTGTACTTTGTGTCTTGCGATGATAAATTGAGATGAAAGAAAACAAGAAAGAAATAAAAAATAATTTTTAATTAAAAATTCTAAAAATGTAAAGTTGATGAGCAAGACACCAAATTGGAGAGGAAGTAATGCAGTAGAGTGTGATTACTTTATGAAGTGCATGCCTTTTCTTACGTAAATACTAACCCAAACTCCAACATCTACCTATCACTCTCTCTCACTTCCCTCTTTTGCTCTCTATCTATGATATATTAAATTTTTTAAATTATACGACATTTTTTTATACAATAAATTATAAGACATGATATAACGTATATATTTATATATAAGACAAAACACTCTTTCATGCTCCTAACGTTTACGGTGATTTTTAGTTATGCCCCTAATGTTTCATTTGTGTCAGTTGTGCCCCCAATGTGAAACGTTAGTTTCAATTATGCCCTCACCCTCGTTAGTTTACCGTTTTTCGAAACTTTTGAGCTTCGATCCGTGTTCTTTTCAGTTTGTATTGATAAATGAGTTTATGAGTACTCATTTTCGGCTCCTAAGGATCATTTTGCACATAGAAATTTTGAGTAAAATGCTTCGTTTTACTGCATTTCGTTGTGGTCCTTTTTGGGGTTCATCGGGTCTGATTTTCTTCGGATTTGAGGTTATTTTAAGCTTAATCTTTGAAATTGATCCAAGGAATCAAGTTTGTGATGTCCGAAAATTAAAAACCCATATGAAATCTGATCAAAACCGAGCTCAAATCGTGTGAAAATAATATATTTTTTGTGGATGATTGAAATTGAGGAGATAACCTAAAATCTACGGGCCTAGGGTGTTTTGCATATATATAATTAAAAATTTACATAAAAGTTTTAAAAATACTTCAATACATACTCTATCTCTTTCAGCGCGTGCTTCCAACGCGCTTCCCTCGCTCGTGACGAGAATGCATGTCTCCCACTAACGTGTCACACTCTCAAGTCTCAATTAACCGCAGGCACCGGAGTGGTATAAAAGTAAAAAAAAATTACTCCCTCCGATTTTATATATCTGATGTTTAAGGTAAATACACACAGATTAAGGAAATGATTGGCTCACCTAGAATGAAGAGAAAAATGAGATAAAAAGACTAAACTATCCCTATTGAAAATAATAGAAATACTTGGAAAATGCTTATTCATTTATGACTCTACTATATTTAATAGGAATAAAATGGTAAACAAATAATTAATGCTATCTTGAATTTGTAAAACATTAATATTTTGGAAAAAAAAATTTTCCAAAACATCAGATATTCAGAACCGGAGGGAGTAATTGTTTCCGTCTAATACTCAAGCTAAACAGAAAAACTAAGCTCAGAGCTTTCCTCTAAAAAAATTACATGTCTCACCAAACTTATTGAACTTAAAAAAAGTTCAAAGTGTTATCTTTTGTTTTTTATTTGGTCTTGTATTTTTCTTATTATACTTTTTGTTTCGTATCTTTTCAAAATATTTTAATTTTGTATCATATTTTTTTAATGAGGTTGTAGAGTTGGTCTCATATTTTTATAAAATATCAAACATTAGTTGATACTTGTGACTTTGTGTAAAAATATATGACCTTTACTGCACTTAACCTAAAGATATAAGATCAATTTTGCAATTAACTCAAAAATATAAAACTAAATTTATAACACAAAAGATATATATGGGATCAAATTGGGATATGCAACAAAGATATCAGACAAAATATGAAACAAAAAATATAAAATTAAATTAAAAACTGAACAAAAGATTTAGGACCACATTGAAATTTTGGTCAGAAAAAATTAGGAACTACATTTACGACATTATTAATTAATATTATCTAATGCATGCGCTTCAACAAATTTATATATAATTAATTAGATGAAGAGAAAACATCTTCAACATTAATATATACACTAATTTTCTACATTGAATATTGCCCCGAGATTCCCCCAACTCTAATATGGTCATACAATTCAATCAGGTAAGTCTGTATTTACATGGTAATTAATTAGTCACACATAAACATATTATATAGTGATGGAAGATAGATGATGAGATGCACTTTTGTACACATACATATACATATACCTATATGGCTATATATATATATATTAATATATTAATTTTATAGAGAGAGAGATATATACGGTGATGGTGAGTGGGAGTGGGGCCAAAGTTCATTGAATGCAAAGTGTATGCATGTATGCAACACAGACTGTAAAGTGAATGATGCATGCAATTGCAGGCTTTAATAAGGGATAAGCAATAAGCCACACACGTGTCATCCATGGGCTCCACCTTCACCCTCACCCATTTCTCCCCACAAAGATCCTCACAATCCTTGATTGTGACCACTCCTCCATTCTTTCTTTCTTTCTATATTTTCATTCTCTTTTAAAAAAACTTACATATATACATACATATCACATTCATTTTTCATACATACATACGTACATATATACTCTACTCAACCACCATGCATGTATGTTGTTAATGTTATTCCAAGAATTGATGAGGTGTGTCTCCCCAGCAAGTAGTAGAAGAATTCAGACAAAAAACACTCACATATATATGATGATGCATATAAGAATACATCCATTTATAATATCTGAGAATGTCATAAATGTAAAGACTTTTGTTTCCTGATCCACAAAACTACAACACATTGATGGTCTGATCATGTGGGACCCTTTCCCTCAAATCATTTCACTAAAAGCTTCCCCCTTTCAGATCTACCCACGTGTACGCTCAGTATTCTGCCTCACCTACCCTCTCATTTCACACTATTTCTTTTAGTTTATTCATTCATGTCGACACTTCATTTTGAAGGCGTGTCAGACACATGTTAGTGTCCGACACTCGTATGACACGACACGACACATATCCATAAATTTTAGAATATAAATCAATTTTTTGTAACTTTAACATGATAGGCAAGAGAAAATAATAATAAATATGACATATATTATGAATAAAAATTATAATTTTTAATTTTTTTATTAAAAATTATGAATATTTAATTATTTATATATATAAATATATGCCGTGTCGTGTCGCGTAATTTTGAGATTTTGACGTGTCGCTGTGTCCGTATCCGTATCGTGTCCCATGTCCGTGTCAGTGTCCATGCTTCATAGATTCATATATATATATATATATATATATATATCTTCACTCAACCCATCCATTTATTTACTACTTTGTTCTTTTTTCCTAGTTTTTGGAATTTCTTTTTATCTAGCTATTGGATATTAATAAAAAGAGAATTCTATAATAATTATAACCACGTTTTGTATAACTTATTATATATAAATATTATTACAATTTTAGGAGAAGATATATTTTTTAATCTCTAAATTTATATCAAATCAACGAATTAATAATTAAAATATATAATTCAAATTTTGAAATATTATAATTATTAATAATTTAATATGTTGAATCAAATTAAAAAAATAAACAAATATAAATTCAATATAAATTTTATAATTAAAATATAAAAATAGTTCAATTTTAAAAACAAATCATCAAAAAATTTAGTTGATAATTAAAATATTTTAAAAAATTAAATTATATATTTTAATCATTTAAAAATTAATTTGTTAATTTGGTATAAATTTAATGATAATACTATGTTTTCTTTTGAAATTTTAATTATGTTGGCAAGATTGTACTTGTTCAATGGATTAGTGGCACGTGTATGGATAGGCATGGAGAGATGAAGTCGGGGATTTGAGAGACATGAGAGGGTGTTGTTTCTTAAAATGTAACACACTTCACTGATTTCTGAGAAAGTGAGAGAAGATAAAGGGCAAAAAAAAAAAAGAGATAAGGGATTAGAGTGAGGAATTATTATCAATAAGGGGGGACCATTAATCTTTCTCCTTTAATTTAAATTTCAAATTATGAGTTTTAATTTTTGGTGTGATACGTACAAATTAAATACAACAATAATAATAATTAGTGAGGAAGAGGGGACCATTTTGAAAGGAAGGGGCATGCATGATGAATTATTTGCATCTACGGCCTTCTTATTATCATTTTGCAATCAACATTGGAAGAATCTGAGATACCTAGGATTTACACATACCAAAGCACCAACCAATTAACCACATTATTATTATTTCAACACATTTTATTATATATATTCTAGCTAAATTTTAATTTCTTCATCAAATGATATTAATGTGTTTTAAATAAACTTTTTTTTTAAAATTTTAAAATACTAATAAGTTATTGACAATGCTGAAATTCTTAGAACAAACAGTGACTACAAGAGATGTTCTTCGTTTTCAATTTAATTTGTTAAGATATTAATTATTTCTATCTTTTTTTTTGTGTTCCTTTTGTACGTTGGAGGATTTGAATCACTATTCATATTTTTCATCTAGTACTCTAATCGCCTGACAAGTCCAATGTGGGGTTTATATGCTGTTACGTTATACATATACTGGTACTTAATTAATTAAAATGTATATTTTTTTGTACTTCAGTTCAATATAGAATTAGGTTTTAATTGTATCATTTAAATTTGATTAATTTAACTTTACGTTAACTTTTAATAATCAATTAGAAACCTTATAATAATGAATTTATTCAATGAAAATCACTGAGTTTGAGAGACTACAATTTTGTTACATTTCTTATTATATATAAATAATTAATATATCATTATTATTACTAATACTTTTGTATTAAAAATATTAATGTTGGTTCAAATTCAATATTAAATAAATGATAGTATCTAGTGTTAAGAAATAGGCAAGACTTAAGTAAAGTTTTTTATATTTTTACTATAAGATTTCTTAATAAACATTTGACACTTGACCAAAATTTTATACATGACCAATAATCATAGTAAAGAGGAAATATTAAACACATTTTTTTGCATGACAAATCATAAAAAAAATATAAATAAATCAATTTTGTGATTAGAAAAACTTTATAACAAGAATATAAAAAACTTCACCTAAGCTTTTATATGTCATGATTAATTTCCTTTCATGATATTTTTCAACTTTAAATTGTTCTTCATTTGTTAGAAGAATTAAAAAGGTCAATTTTATTTACTGACATACAAAATCAAGGATGAATTGATTGAAAGCAAGAGAAGATCGGGAAAAAAAAAAAAGAAAAAGGAAGATATATATAGTGAGAATAAAAATCAAGGAAAGAATATTTTGGAGATGGAAAAAATGGTAATTGCAAAGATGAACCACACAAACACCCACCAATCTTTACTCAGCAAAACTCAGAAAAGAAAAGAAAAGAAAAGAAAAGATAGTGTGAAGAGCACAAATACTGATAGAACTTAAAGTAGCAAGAAAAAAAAAACGACACAAATTAAATCACACGAGGTTCCCATCAGGATGACTCAATATGGGGTCCTTCCGAACTAAACCTATAAAGGAATTCATGCCTTTAATTTGTTTCTACTTCTTATTATTATTATTTCACAAGGCTATGTGGTTTAATATAGAACATGCATTTTTGTAGTGTGTAGTACTGAGAGAGAAAGAAAAAAAACAGTTAAAGAGATAAAGTGGCATAAGATTCACACTTCTGGTAATTTCTTTTTTTAATTAATATTTTCTTTCTCAATACAACACCTTTAACCTAATAAGAAATTTGAATTTGTTGAATATATTGTATAGACGAATTAATGTTAACAATCCATGATAATAAATAGAGAATATTAGTTTCAAGCAAAACTTATCAAAAGGTTAAGGTAAATTTCTGTATTATTTAAATAAAAATTTAAATTCAAAGATTTCTAAAGATAACTATATATTCTTATTAAAAGACTCTCTTTATGATTAAATATATAACACAAATTAAATTTAGATTAATTATAATAAAACTTTAGAGCCCGAATATAAAAAAAAAAGTAAACATTTTAAAGTTATTCCTTTTCTAATAATATACACCAATTTCCATTTAAATTAAAAGACTTCAAGATGTATTCACAAAAAAAAAACTTCAAGATGTTCAGATTAAAGTTACCATATATGGTAATAATGGTGTCATTTCCAATTTATTTTATTAAAAATTAATGTATGTCTTCAACTTTTATTACAATATATGTTATTTGTTTTCGGTTGAAAATTATTTATTTAAACTGTATTTAATATTTTATTCATCTTGATCTTTACTTCTAAATTCTCTTTGTAATATTCTATCCAATCTTAAAGGAATTGTAATTTATCCCTTAATTAGTTAGTCTCTTAAAAATTAAGTCTTCTACCATCTATATCTATATTATTTAGAAAGCTTAATTGTGTTACAATTACTAAAATACCCATCTCTTGTTTCATGTTGCTCCCATCTATTTATCCATATTTCTTTTTTGGGTGAAAGATTTATCCATGGCTCTAATGAAGCCTTGATCAAGCCACTACTCTCTTCCATACATTCATGTCATTATTTGGTAAAATGTTCTAAATTGACCAAGTCAGCCTTCTCAGATATTATTCTATACTAGTTACAACAACTAGATCAATTCCAATATTAATAAATCCTTAAAAATCAAAACTAAATTTGACAAAAATAGGACGAGAGACACAACTTGACCTATAATTAATCATGTGAACACCACACAAATTGATGAGCCTTATCTTTTTCTTTGGGGTAGACTGACTGGATTTGACCCTAGTAGGGTAGGGGCCCCTCATCTATCTGCCCCTCCTTTTATGGTTGTGCCCTCAATCATAAGGGCACTTCAAAATTATGTTGTGGGATTTTTGATTGATTGCCAATGGTTAGTGCATAGCTTAGTCATATCTGTACCGGTTTTCAGGCCAAAAAAAAAAATATCTGTACCGGTTTCTTTTTAATAAATTAAATATTTCAAATATAATATTTTTTTTAATTTCATCTTTAAGAAATAGAGTGATAAGATTTAGTTAATTACTTTTTAAATAAAATATTAACTAAAATCTAATTACAAATTTAATATAGTTTTAAGTTGTTTGATATTATTTATACTAAAAAAATAAAGGTCAAACTATAATTTTAGTCTCTTAATTTTTTGTCAGATTACAAATTAGGCAATTATTATTATTATTATTATTATTATTATTATTAGTGGTACTATATATTTTTTAAAAATTTTCACGTTTAATTTCACTCTCATTTTCATTCATCTTTTTTCGTTAATGTGGACGTGACATGTGACGTGGTATATTGATGTGACGAGTTAAATATTAAATTGTAATTTTGATTTCTTATTTTTAAAATAAATTATTATTTTAATCTCATATATTTTTTTAATAGTATAAAAAAATGTCTTTTTCTTTTTAGGATCGTGTTAATTTTCTCTCTCCTAAGTCAACGATCTACGTTGCAGTTAACAAAAGAGATGGATAAAATTTATGGTGAGACTAACTACAAAAATTTTTATAAAGATATGAAACTAATCTGAAAAAAAAAAATAATGAATTGATTTGCAACTTAACCAAAAAATAAGGGATCAAATTTAGACTTTGGCCTAAAAATTATATTTATTATTAAATATGAGTTAATATCTTAACAAAAGGAATAAATTAATTAAAATATATAACATAAAAATTAATATGTTCATATCATTGATTGATAATAATTAGAAGATACCGGTAAAATATTTTTACAAAAATAAGATGAAAAATTAGAATTCGTAACACATCTATATGTTATGAGATTTTTATACATATAATAAAAAGCATTTTATATTACTTTTCAAAGTAAAAACATAAACATCAAAACAATGTAATGATTAAGAGTTATAATTGTCTGTAAAACAGCATTGTCTTAATTGTCTTAAGAGTTATAATTGCAAGGATCCTACTACCGAAAAAAAAATTGCAAGGATCCATTTACTATTTTTACCTCATAATAATGGGCCTGTTAGGGCCCACATTGCCATTTTGTGGACAGTGAATTTCCTCAGTATTCTCTTTTCCCATCAATCAAGTGTTCTATTTCTGTGGTTAACATGCTAGTTTTCTGGCCTCTACGTCAAATATGATTCCTGATGTTATATTCCAATCTCTTTTTATCTTCTGCCTTCAACATTTATTTGGATCATTCATTCAAAGTTACAATTTTACATCACTTGACTTTTCAAAACATTTAAAACCCCAAAAAAATGAGAGAGAGAAAGAGACAGAGAGAGAGAGATGATTTCTTTTTAGTGTGTTCATGAATGTGACTTTTATATATCAAAAGATAATATTATTATATGTAAACAACAAGTAAAATAAAATATAAGTTTAAAAAACAATTTAAGAATGGAAAATGAATTAATTTTTAATTTTTGTTTGAAATTTAAGTGAAAACAATTGCTATTTAAATCAAATTTTTGGTGATGCATTTTCATATCAAAATGGAAGGTATTTTAGTAATTTATTATTTCAAGACATTTTTTCGTAGAAAATGGATTTCATTCGAACAGGCCGGAGCACAGTGTGTACTTTCCGTTTATTTAAATTTGTTTTTTTGGTGGGTGACAGTGTAAATTTGGGCCCATTTACAAGAACGTAGGCTAAAATAACCCATAGTAGTGTTCGGCTGTCGCAATGTTATTTTAGGATCTTAATGTTTACATATAATGGGTTGTCAGGCCCACTAAGGTTTTACTTAATTTATCATTATAAATACGAGATTATATAATAAGACTCTCTTTTTTTGGCCTGAAATATATAATAGGGCTTTAATCATATTAGATAGAAATAGAAAGATAACAGATATCTAAGTTGGCTAGTCTTTTAGAATGTGTTTTTCTCATGGTTCAAATCAAGTACTTCTAATCGATGTCAATGAAATTATATAGCCTATGGACTTAAATGCAATTGTGCAGTATAAGTGGTGACATTGGTGTTGCAGTGTTCATCCAGGATTAGAAAATTAGGGTAAAATCAACCAATGTGATTGTTAGGACCAAACATCGTGGTGAAATGTTAAAATCAAAGGGTTGTGATCATTTCAATTGAGAGATCAAGTGAAGTAGAGAGATACTGGCGAAAAAGTTGATTGACTTTCTAAGGCATGAGTAAAATGTCATATAGCGAGGATGTTGACTCTTGTGAGGATCTTATCTAACAATCTCACATCAGCAAGGTTATTGAATATAAGGCACCTTATAATGCTCCAGACTATTCAACTTCAACAACTAATTTTTTAAGTGTGATTCTTTCACTAATATGTCAAAGATAGAAGGATATTTAAATTGTTAAGCCTTCCCACACATAAGGCTAGTCTTTTGAATGAGTCTTTTTTTTATGGCTCAAGTACCTCCAATATGAATCAAAGCATGCATTACCTCCATAGACTCGATTGCATTTGTGTGGCATAGATAATGATGTCAGCATTATCGCCTGGGGATAGAAAACTAGCACAAAATTAGTCTATGTGATCAACGGGACTAAGAATCGTGAGTGTTAAACCAAAGGCTTGCAATCACATTAATTGATACTTTCATTGAGAGTTGACTTAAACGAAGATGACAACAACCTATAAGCTGAATTATGGTATAATGTGCCATGTCGAATGCTAGATGTTATTGAATAGAGCTGCTGAGAGTGAAAATGACCATCAATGGAATGGTGTTGATAGAGTATGTCGTTGTAGACATAAGCTTTCAAAAGATCATGCTATATATCTCATATTGGATAGAAATAGAAAGATAAAGGAAAATATTTAAGTTGTGAGCATTTCCATTCAATTAGTTAATCTTTTGAATGAGTTGCTCGTGATTTAAGTGCATTTCCATTCAATTAGTTAATCTTTTGAAAAAGTTGCTCATGATTTAAGTACCTCCAATTGATATTAAGGTATTATCCTACGGATTTAGTTATAATCATACAACATAAGTGATACATACCTAACACAATCTATAACTTATGTGATTGTTGAGAATAAAAATTATATTAAAATATTAAGATCAAGGTCTAAGAATATTTCTCTGTATTTAATGGTAAATTATATTTTGGTATCCTGTTCTATGGACTGATTTCACTTTAGTATCTTGTTCAATCAAAAGTGACACTTTAGTATCCTGTTCTTTTAAAAGTTACATTTTGGTATCCCATTATTTGACCGTTAACACTTTGGTACCTTATTTTATGGACCGATTTCACTTTGGTACATTTTTACGTTCTTTCACGATTTGTTACCCTATTGTATCTTTTTTAGAGTACCAAAGTGTTAACGGTGCAAAGACCAATGGTACCAAAATATCTCTTTTGAAAGACAAGGTACCAAAATGTTAACGATGCAAAGAACAGGGTACCAAAGTGTCACTTTTGAAAGAACAAGGTACCAAAGTGTAATTTACCCTTCAAATTATTTTAAGTATGTGAAAAAATAAAACGTAAAATTTTATTTAATATATTAAATAAAATTTTACTCAATTACAAAGAATCAGTTCCATAGTTAAATACATAAATTATCATGAACATCAATTGCCCAAAAAAAAAAAAAAGATATCAATTGCATAACCTAGAGTCATAAGCATCATCATAGACAAATCCTAATATTTTTTCTTATAAAAAAAGAAAGCAAACATTTTCAATATAATAGTAATAAGTTAATAACACAACAATCATCGTGATCATCTTTTAAAAATCTGAGGAAATATTGAATTGGAACACTGATTAGTAATAATATATTTGATTGATGTCACAGTCATTTCGTCCTCATCATGTCAACTTGTTGATCGTGGACTAAACCCAAAATTATAGTAGCTTTATTTAAGCTTACGAGTGGTAAGAGTTGACATTTAGCACAACAAATGCTGTCCACTTTTCACGAGAATAGCATACCCACGCGTCCTTCAAAAATTTTCAAACCTACATATCGAGCTTTGAGGTTGAATTTTCCAAATAAATTAAAATATATTACCACATTATTATGGAGCAAAATCTAGTGTAAACAGATTTTGTAGTATCCAATATCTTCCTTGCACAAATGGGCGAAGATGATGATGATAAAGTGCATGCACACCTTTTGCCCATTCTTTTCCTTATGACAATTATGCACCATTTTAATTAACTTTCCCAATATAGCTATATATATATATAGTTAGATTGTTGCATAATTATTTTTTTTTTGTCAAATAGGAGTTTTAATGGAATCTAGATCCTTTGAAATATGAACTATACAATATTTCAAGTAATATATTAATGAGGATTTGAATTTAATGAAAGTCATTAGTCCCGTACAATGTGATAGATTCGATTCAAATTTTTTATGTGAGAGGTGTCTACAATTAATATATACTAGGAAGCATGGACACTGACACGAACACGGGACACGACACTGACACGGATACGGCGACACGCTAGACTCTCAAAATTACGCGACACGACACGGCATATATTTATATATAAAAATAATTAAATATTCATAATTTTTAATGAAAAATTTAAAAATTACAAGTTTTATTCATAATATATGTCATATGTATTATTATTTTCTCTTATATGTCATGTTAAAGTCACAAAAATTTGATTTATATTTTAAAATTTATGAATATGTGTCGTGTCAGTGTCGTACGGGTGTCAGACACCGACACGTGTCCGACACGGCGACACGCCCTCAAAATGAAGTGTCCATGCTTCTTAGAATATATATGATAAGATTATTTATAATAAAATATACTCAGTGAGAAAAATGTTTAAGTAATATAATTCATCTATAAAAAAAAGTTACAAAAACATAAAGCACTTTGCCATGAATCGAAGTGGATCGATCTGAATTTGTTTCAATGTTTATTTTTTTTTATCATCTTCAATCTTTTTCCATTTTTTCTATGTTTGAGATAATATATAAAATAATTAGTCACTTAAACACTAATCAGTAGTAATTAAACTATAACAATATGATAATTTAAACAATATATAAAATCATTCGCTCAATCTCCTAGTAGGCCTTCTTGTTTTTACTTGCAATCAAAACTTCTCATTGAGGCCTGCCGTCGCGCATGTTCTTCATATATATCTGGTTCTTTGTTCTTATAAATTAGCTAGATTTTTTTTTTCATTATATATCAAGAACTTTACTTTGAAGTTTTCTTTTAATTAATTACGAATCATATATTTTGGTGGTGTTTGAACGTTTACGTATCTTAAGGAATTTATTTCAGGATTTGAATACTTGTGATATGCATTAATAGACGTTAGGTCACACATGTGCACTCCTATATGCTATATATATACTAAAGAGTCATTTTTAGGAATAATTTTTGTTTAGTAATCAATCGCAAGAAAATGATTATAACGTAACAGCCTCGACATATAGAACATAGATGAACCGATTTGGTCGGTTCTATATACCTATTATAACGAGTTAGATTTGCTAAGTGGCA
>QANZ01049777.1:0-16353 GCA_003254925.1 Chamaecrista fasciculata | reverse complement strand
AAAAAAAAAAAAGAAAAATATTTATTCTTAATCACAAAATAGAGATAAATTTATGATTAAATTTTCTTTTTAATTTTTTTTATTTCTTTGTTAACTCACTTATAAGATATATCTTAATTTATGATTGATTTTTCTTTAAACCCAATTACCCATTTTTATTCTAATTAAATTAGGACTAAAAAATATGAGTACACAGAATTAAACTAGTTCATTTTGATAACTCTAATTATAAAACGCTAGTAACATTTTTCTATTTTAATGATGGAAAAATAAATATACTTTTTTAAATATTCTATATAAAAATCTTAAAATTACATAATTTTCAGGGGATAATATTTTTCAGGCAAAAGACCTGTTGGTGCCCCTAATGTTTGAGGTCAGTTTCAGTTATGCCCTCAACGTTTGTTTTGTGTCAGTTATGCCTCCAACGTTTCACATTGTTGTCAATCATACCTTAACCTCAATTTTTTGAGCCAAAGTCCTATTTTGGTCCCTCAAGTTTGCTCAAAGTTCTGTTTTGGTCCCTCAAGTCTTCGGCGAACTTTCTGGCGAGATACACAGCTGCCCTGACGACTACGAAAACTCTTAATCCAAAGTTTTTTGACCTCCTGAGTTCATTGAAGGCATCCATTTTATGAATAAATGACCGAAAATATGATTTTCGACAACTGTGTAAATATTTTAGTGACTATGTAATTATTCGACGGTTTGCCGGTCATTTTTTCTAAATCATGTATATATTTTCCTCCATCAAGCACATGCTAAGGCTTAAAAAGTGCTATGATTCTTAATCTTATCCAGGTGATGAAGGTATATAGGCTACTAATTACTTTGGGCAATCGGCATGCATATGTATGTGTGGTCTCATTTTTCAATATTGGCTAAAGAGTTTTGGATGAATATAATTGGGAGAGAGGAATTCATAATTGAATTGGGAGCTAGGACAATGACTATTTATTATTTTACCTGCTGAGCTTATAATAATGCTCAAATTAAGAAAAGGGATTTTTGGGGATATATATATATATATATATATGTACAACTCTTAACATACATAGACTGCAAAATGAGTAAGAAGGGGTGGATTGGTGCACCAAAAAGGATGATTCTCCAATTAGTGTGTCACAGAGAACGAGCTTAGTGAGATAGAGATTGATTTTAGATACTATTTAAATTTGAGTCTATATTCTATCTATGACAGTCAAATACACGGGCATCCAGTTGGTATTGTTAAACTAAGCAAGAATTAATAATAGACTTAAGTGTGCCTTTAATCATCGAGCCATATATTAAGCGAATACTTGCAACAAACACAATATAGCATTATCCAGATATAAATTAAAACTCCAACTTCTTAGTAAATGTGCCTTTAATCATGTGAGTCATTTATAGGATCTGCTTCAATCTCTGTGAGCAATAAACACAATACCCATGATAATCAACGTACCGAATAAAACATACATCATCAAGTTATCTGCTTTACTTTTATTTAAACTAAAACTCCAAATTATTTCTTCTTTCTTACATTTTGGTTCTATTATAGAGAAAAAGGTCCTTGATGCAAAAAATTTAAACTTTTAGAAGTTAAAAATTAATTTTGTCTTTTTTTTTAAGGAAAAATTGATGGAAACTGTTAGAGGGACCAACTTTGTCAAATTTTACATAACTGAAGGACCAATATGGAACGAAAAATAACTGGGGGACCAATTTGAAACACTGAGCATAACTGGGGGACCAAAATAGGACTTTGGCCTTTATATTATTATAGTAATAGTAATTCTTTCTAGAATAAACTTACTATTTGATCCCTCATTTTTCATAATTTCAACGATTTGGTCCCTACATTATTGAAATACAGTAGTTGGTCCCTCAATAAATACAAAAGTCAACTAGTTAGTCCCTATAGCCTCTCTCTGTTTCTTACACTGATAACTTGGTTGTTAAATGCACATATGGCATGTTAAATGTCACGTACTAATGCTATATGTGCAATTCTCTTCTAGGGTTTGGTTTATTTCTTAGGTTTATTAGTTTGGCTCCATTTGGTTTATGTTATTAGGATGTCAGAGTGACAGTTAACAGCATTAAGTTAACATTTAATGTCCATATCATCAAGTTATCGAATGGGTAATAATGGAGGGACTAAATATAGTTGACAATAATGATAATTGAGGGACCAAATCTTTAACCTAGAGAAAAATGTGGGACTAAATAGTAGGCTTCCTCTTCTTTCTAATCTGTCTTCTGTTTCTCCAATGTCCAATAAAGCAAAAATATCATCTCACTCTCTTTCTAAGCAAACCACTTCCTTTTTTTTCTTCTTCTTTTTTCTCAATTCAATTAAGCATTTTCGACCTTTGATCCCCAAAAATGNCAATAAACACAATACCCATGATAATCAACGTACCGAATAAAACATACATCATCAAGTTATCTGCTTTACTTTTATTTAAACTAAAACTCCAAATTATTTCTTCTTTCTTACATTTTGGTTCTATTATAGAGAAAAAGGTCCTTGATGCAAAAAAATTTAAACTTTTAGGAATTAAAAATTAGTTTTGTCTTTTTTCTAACGGAAAAATTGATGGAAACTGTTAGAGGGACCAACTTTGTCAAATTTTACATAACTGAAAGATCAATATAGAACGAAAAATAACTGAGGGACCAATATATATATATATATATATATTATACATATTGGGGGGGGGGGGGAGGGGGGTGCATGGCCCCCACTGGCCCCCTAGCTCCGTCACTGATTTTAGTCCCAAAAGAAAGTAAATAATAATAAGTAAATTGTATCATTGATATCATGGGAGAACCACCTTCTCTCTCAAGTCTCCACACCATTACCCCGAAAATAGAATAATGAAAAATAAAAAAGAAAAAGAAACTATGCATGGACCAGGTACGTTTGTAGTAATGAGTAGTGACCACCTAACTAAATCCATAAATAGAGTAATGAGACGATTTTTTAAAAAAAAAATAAATAAATTGTCACATCTTAACAACATTCCTTAGGATAATTTTTTTTTAAGAATAATTAAAAGGGTTTTGCTACAAAACTTCCAACTTGACAATCTATTCTCTATTTTTTTCTTCTCTCCATTGTCATTTAAAATGAAAAGAAAAAAAAGTGTTTTATCCTCCATTCATAAATCATTCAAAATAGAGATAGCTATAGTAATAGTATTTTTATTAGCATTTCTCTAATTAAAATGCAGATTGATCCTTGAGGTAAAAAAGTCTGTATATATGCATGCGTTTGCTTTATGACAAGAAGGTCTTAGGTTACCTTTAGTTGATCAATTTCATAAACAGAGTTATAATGCCTAAAATAATTATATATAGTTGGACTCACATGCATTGGCTTTTAACTTTAATGTTAATATTTTTATTGGGCTCACATTAATTTAATAAATAATGGATTGATAAATAGTTCATGAAAAAGGCTCAATAAGTATAAGGTACAACTATTGAGCCACAAAACACATTATTTTAGGGTTTGGTAAGTGGCAAGGCGTGGGCTTCTAGGATTTTATTGGGCCTATGATGAGAGGACCCAGTAAGACGTATAAAAGCTTAAGCTAGGTCCCCTCTCTAACCCTAATCTCTGTGTGCTACCCATCAAAGTTACTATACTGTGAGGGAATAGAGAGGAAGACTTACATATCAGAATTTGACTAAGCAAGGGATCAAAGATATGGTCAAATCAGGTACTCAATTTATTTAATTAAATCGATGTTTTAGTATTCCAGTTGTTTGATTATCTCACGTGGGAAGAACCAAAATACAAAAAAAGAGCGAGTATGTTTAATTTTTTTTTTTCGAAGAAAAGAAAGATAAATAATAAAAGAACGAAGAAATGATAGAAATTAGAAATAGCGTTATTGTCAGGGACGGAGGGAACAAAATGTAATTTTAACCTTAAAGAAATAAGCAAAGTGCAAGAAAAAGAAAAGTGGGAGGCGCAGGATCGGACCCATTTAACCCAAAGATATAAGACTAATTTTACATTTGTCTCAAAGATATGAGACCAATTCTGAAACTTGACCAAAAGATATGAGACTAACTCTATAATCTAACCCAAAAATATGGGACTAAAAGTGCAACAAAAAGGATTATGAGACCAAATTAAAACCTGAACAAAAGTTGTGGAACTAAAAGTATACTTTGGGCTTTAAAGCATCTTCGATCTCTTTCCGTGCAAATCATTGCACCTTCCTTTTCTTCTTCTTCTTCTTTAATACCACACAATTATTATCAATAAAGAGAAACATAAAAGGATGTTAGAAAGCAAATATTAATTTGGGGAGGTGAAGTTGCAGTACTGAGCCTAAAAGGAGAATAAAATGATTATCTTTAGGGTAACAAATTCTACATTGAACTTACAAAGACATTATTCATATTAATGATTATCCTAATTTTGACACGCACGCCCATTGGCAGAGCCAGGGTTTTGGGTTTGGGGCCAATTTTTTTTTTTCCAAAGTCCTATTTTCCTAATACTCAAAATTCTATTTTGGTACCTGATATTTTTTATTTCATTTTAGTCCTTAATGTTTCCTATAAGTTTTATAATTGGTTCCTAACTATTGAATATGATCACATTTCTCTTATTTTAAACTTCGAACCCGATGAAATCAGAGTTACGTGTTAAATTTGATGAGTTCTTTCTTTACTCAATTGGAGTCATCAGCAAACGAGATCAAATCAAGCATGAAATTGGGTTCGAAAATGGATTGCTTATTTTATAAATTTGGTCATATTTATCTCGTTTTCGAACCCACTCTCATGTCCAATTTGACTTTATTTGTCGATGACTTCAACTGGACAAAGAAAGAACTCACCAAATTTTATTTGTAGCTCTGATTTCATCGTGTTTGGGTCTGAGACGAGAGAAATATGACCATATTCAATAGTTAGGGACCAATTATAAAGCTTTTAAGAAACAAAAAGGACCGAAACGGAAAAAAATAGGAACCAAAATGAAATTTTGGATAAACATTAGGGACTAAAATAAAATTTTGACTTATTTTTCCTCTCTATATTATTTAAATAAGACAAAATAGATTATAATTTTGTTCCTACCTACACACAAAATAAAATATAAATTGGGGAGGGGGGGGGGGGGGNGGGGGGGGCATGACCCCCACTGCCCCCCTTCCCTCCGCCACTGCGCACGGCACCCTCTCTGCTTTGACTTTAGCTATTCTTGGTTGGTTTTGCTAATAATCTCCACTCTGCTCTCTGCTTAGCTTAGCCTAGCTAACTCACTCTCTCAGTCTCTCTCTCTTTCTATTTCTCTCTGTTCATATCTCCATATATAGCAAATGTACATTTCAGAAATTTAATTGTATGTTTTTCAATGCAAAGGGAAAGTTAGAACTTTGAAAGAAGGAGAAAGGCCTATCACAGATAATAATATAATCCATAGCCCTCTCTTCACTTAGTTGAAATAATTAAGTATACTCACTGTCACACTATTAATTAAATGGAGAAGGTGCATATTGTCGTCTTGATTGATCCTTGATTGACTTGGGAAATGTTTCCATATTCGTTGATGTGCGGGCGTCCACGATCTTATCGATTGTGGGCGTCTACACCTGATGACGAGGTATAGGGCGTTCATGCCCATACGATTCCCCTGGTTGGCTTGGATCCTGCTGAATCAAGGGCATGTTCTGCCTTTTGGGTCTCTCAATTATTGGGCTTATTATCATGACCTATCAATTAATTATGTTGTGCAACTTTTCTTTTACCTTCCAATTTTAGTATGCACGTGAAAGCATGCAAATGTAGAGCTTCATCCCAAAGAATAAAGGAACATTAAAGAGGAAGAAAGAAAAGATCAAAGATATGATCATTTTACTAGGAACAAGTGTATAAGATGTTCAAGAATAAACGGCTTGGATGGGGACGTTGACCAACACAGATTCTTGGTGTGTTTAGTTCGTTTCTGTTTTGTCTTTTAATTGGTAAACATTATATTTTAATTATTATGTTACTTTTTTTTTTCTTTTTGTTCTGGGTGAGATACTCGGAGAGAAAAGGCCAACAAAGAATATTGTTAAAAAAAAAAAAGGCCAACAAAGGGCCTGTTTGGGGATTCCAAAATGTCATCCAATCTCATCCAAGTGGATGAGATGAGATGATGATGAGATGAAAATGATGGATTGATGTTTGGATGATTTGAGAGAAAATGATGTTAAATAGGGTGTGAAATTATATAAAAGGGTATGTAATGATTGTGGTTGGTTGAAATAGGTTTATATATTTTTTTAATTTGTATAGGGGTAGAAATGAAAGGAAATAATGAGATGAGATGCAGATAATGAGATGAGATGATAGGTGTTTGGGTGTGGTTTGATCGGAATGAGATTGAGATGAGATGATATTGGAAAGCGTGAGGATGAGATATTTTTGAATGAAGGGTTTAGGGTCCATCTCATTGGATGAGATGATGGACCAAAATGAAAATAACAATAAAATTATTTTAAGAATACAATTTGGTCCATAAATTTGTATTGATCCAATAATCAGTCCTTAAGATGTGTAAATTATAACTCGGGGCCCATAGAAAATCGCAACCGTCAATAATCGAGTTTATTCATGAAATTCAATGACCAAAAAGTAACAAACAATAGTTTGGGGATCAGAATGCAAATAATATGGAAATAATTTAATTAATCTCATAGTTTGATAAATAAAACAGAATGAGAAATAGTTTTAACTCTTTTCAATTTTTTCAAAAAACTTCGTTAGATATATTTAAAAAAAAAAAGAGGGATTGAATTGACGTTCAAACTCAAAAATATAATAAATATTTTGATGACCGAAATGAACTTATCTCATAGTTTGAAGACTAGACTGCCAACAAATGTGAATATAAAACTTCCATTTTTTTCACTTTTTTTTCAACGGGTTTAGAAGAAGATNATATTTTACTCAAAACAAATAGAGGAATATTGCAACTAAAAAAATAATAATATTGTAAAATTTTTATTTAATTAAATTAATATAAATTATAATATATATATATCTTATATTATATGGCTCCACCCTTTTTTGGTCGTCCACAATTTGAAACTATAGTACAAAATTAATAATAAGAGAAAAATTATTATTTTATCCCTTCTTTTATACTGAGTTAACGATTTAGTCCCTCATTTATTTTACGTACATATTTGCGTGCCCGTTAGGGCACGCAAAGCCTCTAGTATAAGAGTATGTGTGTGGGTGTGTGAAAGAGAGAGAGGTGTATGTGTGTGTGAGAGAGAGAGAAAGTGTGTGTGTGAGAGAGAGAAAGAGGGGTGTGTGAGTGGAAAAGGAAAAAAAATATGAGAAATGATAGATGGAGAGAGAAAATTATAAGTACAATGAATGAGGGTATGTAAAATTACTATTTTTTAATACTTTTTTTATATTTGTATTAAAGTATAGGTAATTATAAGTGTATAAATAGGGATAAATTAGTAATTATAAGAGAAAATGAGATGATGTTGTGAATGAGATGATGATGTGGATGAGATGAGATGAGATGGAGGTTCAAAAAAACATCCAACCATTACTGTTCATCCAATCCTAAGATGAAATGATAATTGAATGAGATGAGATCAGATACTCATGCTCTCAAACATGCCCAAAGAATATTCGCCTTTAATTTATTTGAGATCGATGCATGCTTGATTATGAAAGTTCTTTTGCTATGCTTGAGCAGAAGTGGTCTCTCTGTGCCATATGCATGCAGAAACCAAATCAAATCCTGCATAAATAAATGGGTTTGAATTGACTTTGTTTCCTTATTTAGTTTTCTTTTTCCTCTGTTTCTCTTTCCTCTTAATTTTCCACCCCTCTAATTTTAGAATCTGAGGAAAAGTCATTATGAAATTCAACTGCTTCAGTTTTGCTACAAGAAACGAGAGCAGTCGAGTACGTATACATATATATATATATATATATATATAAAGACTGCTCTGCACAATTTAAGATGATCATGATTTTATTGTTATTATCATTATTATTATTATTGTCGAGAAGGGAGCACAAATTTAAAGAGAGAGTGAACTGTGAAGGATACAATTGTTACTAATATTTAATCCGATGCTTGAAAGTTCATAAGTAACAAAAACAATCCATGACCAAAGAGAACACAATGAAGAAGTTGCTCCAAGGTCCTAGTGTTGCGCAATCATAGAGAATTTCTATTTATTTATTTTTGCCTTCTCCGTTTCTTGTATGGCAAAGTTCAAGCAAGAAAAAAAAAAGAAAGACAAGGACCTAAAGTGTAGTAGGTGATGAATTATCTCAAAGAACATATATAGATGGTTTTATCAATTAATTATGTTCTGCAACTTTTATTTTTCCCTTCGAGTTTTAGTATGCACCTCATCCCAAAGAACAAAAGAAAATGGCTTAAGTGCACTTTTGGTCACTTAATTTTCGTAAAGGTCTCAATTTGGTCCCTTAACTTTTTTTGTTGCAATTTTAGTCTCCTAACTTTTGAAAACGTCTCAATTTGGTCCCCTAAATTTTTTTGTTGCAATTTGATCCCCTAACTTTTGAAAACGTCTCACCGTTGGTCCCAAGTGCACTTCCAAGTCATGGAAAACTCTCCCCATAATGGTCATTTTTTAATCTACTTCATCCATATTTGCCACTTCATCCGCCAACTCAGCCTGCCAGATCTGCACTAACGGCAGATAATGGATGGGAAAGTGCAATTGGGACCAACGGTGAGACATTTTTAAAAGTTAGGGGACCAAATTGAGACGTTTTCAAAAGTTAAGAGACCAAAATTGCAACAAAAAGAGTTACGGGACCAAAAGTGCAAATTAAGTCAAAGAAAATTAAAGAGGAAGAAAGCAAAAGATCAAAGATATGATCATTTCCTAGGAATGATTGTTTAAAGCTTAAACAGGTTTTCTTCAATTTAATTTTGTTTAACTTAGCTAACAGTCACCTGAAGCATCCTCATAAATGAATAAAGTGCGAATGAATTCAAACAGGATTATTATGTGAGGAATCATACGAAAAGAATTTATAGCTTATTAATTTTCTGTTGAATTGATAGAACATAAAATATATACTGCGAGCAATAATAATCCATGACGGAAGAGAACAAAATGAAGTTGCTCCAAGATGCATACATCTTCATAGTTCATACATACGCATTTCTTTCTTTTTTTTTGAACAAAATACATACACATTAATTAACTAAGAAGCATAGACACTTCATTTTGAGGGCGTGTCGCCGTGTCGGACACGTGTCAGTGTCCGACACCCGTACGACACCGACACGACACATATTCATAAATTTTAAAATATAAATCAATTTTTTGTGACTTTAACATGACATATAAGAAAAAATAATAATACATATGACATATATTATGAGTAGAATTTGTAATTTTTAAATTTTTCATTAAAAATTATGAATATTTAATTATTTATATATATAAATATATGGTGTGTCGTGTCGCGTAATTTTGAGAGTTTAGCGTGTCGCTGTGTCCGTGTCCGTGTCGTGTCCTGTGTCCGTGTCAGTGTCCATGCTTCCTAGTTAATTAACATAGCTTCTCTAACAAATTTTATCAACCTTTTCTTCCTTTTCCCAATCCACGTTAACAACTTTATTTTGACCAAAACATCAATTTAGTACGTCACATATTCTCTTCTTTTCAACTGGATCCTTCTTGAAATTTCTTTCCAATTTAGTCACTTACATTTTTTTCATTACTAAAGTTAGTCATTCTAAGTGATTTTCTAAATAGAAAATCTATTATTTAGTCCTTGAATTTACACTGAGTCAACTAATCAGTCTTTGAATAATCGACATACACGATTTGGTCTTTAAAATATTTCAAAAATCAACTATTTGGTCCCTAAATTTATACTATTTGGCCCCTGAATCTGTACTAAATTAATACTCTTTAATCCCTAAATTTGAACTATTTTTATACTTTTTGGTCTTTGAATTTTACTAAATCATTGACAATTATAATAATTCAGGGACTGAGTAATATATTTTGATTATTTAGGGACTAATTAACTGACTCAATATAAATTCAGGGACCAAATAATATGTTTTCTCTTTTCTAAATGTTGGCAAAAAAATGGGTAAATTATACATAACGTCCCTGTGGTTTGGCCCATTTACAGATAGGGTCCCTACGGATTAAAAAATGGCAAATAAGGGCATGTGGTTTGCTCCGTTAACAAAAAAGGTCCTGAGGTATATTTTCGTCCAAAATTTGATGGAAATCTTGGTTAAAATACTATTTTAAGACCCTAACTATTAGTTTTTATGCGTTGGACTCCCTATTTGTATAAGAGAAGGACTTTGACACAAACTATCTTTTATTTTCATTACCATGAAATTTTCTTTTTTTTTTGTGTCAAAGTCATTCTCTCATACAAATAGGGAGTCAAACGCATAAAAATTAATAGTTAGTGTCTTAAAATGGTATTTTAACCAAGATTTCCGTTGAATTTTGGACAGAAATACACCTCAGGACCCTTTTTGTTAACGGAACAAATCACAGACCCTTATTTGCAACTTTTTAAACTACATGGACCCTTTTTGTAAATGGGCCAAACCACAAGGACCTTATGTGTAATTTATCCAAAAAAAAATAATAATTTTCTAATTCTTTATAACGTCTTTCAATTGCATATGTATAAGATTATATATCATAAATATGTTATATGTATATATACAATTATTAAATATACTGAAGCGTTATGTGATTGATATAGGCCAGAGTCTCAAATTGGTTCCTTATGTATGAGGTAGATTTCAAATTGGTTCCTTATCTTTCACTTGTTTCAGATTGATCCTATATGTTTTCATGATGTTTCAAATTGGTCCCTTAAATACTTAATGTGGTCATATCTCTCTTATTTCAACTTCAAATGCGGCAAATTAAGAGTTATGAGTTTCTTTTGACGAGTACTTTGAGATCATCAATAAACAGAGTCAAATTGAGTGTCAATCGGGGTAACTCGTTTCACAGTCAAACGAGTGAAATTGGAAATATCTCTCTTTTTGAAGTCCAAATACGACGAATTTGCAGCTATGTGCTAACTTTTGAAGAGTTATTTCTCTGCTAGTGATGATTGCCGGTAAATGAGGTCAAATTGCATCTCGAAAGTAATTTTGAGACCAATTTAAAACCAATGTGAGACTTGGGCCATTGGAATAATTATCTCCCAACGAGAAAAAAAAATTCATTTAAAAATAAGATAATTAAAGGTGTCCAAATAGCTAGCTTGGTCCAACTTGGCAGTTTTTCTTTTATCACAAAAGTATTAATTTCATTCTCAAATTTTAAACCAACCGTTAATTTCATCCCCAATGTTTTACATTTTTGGTCAATTTTATCCTTTGCTCTTACTTTAGTTAAATATTATTGACAGAAACTACGTGGTTAATGATATATAATGTAAGATTGATAAAAAAAAAAAATTCAAAGGAAAGAAATTAGTCCAATCTGTCATTAATTTAATGAAAGAAGTTAGTCAAAGGATAAAATTGACTAAAATGTGAAACATTAGGGACGAAATTGACAGCAAAAAAAATTGAGGATGAAATTGACAATTAGTATAAAGTTTAGGGACAAAATTAATACTTTTGCTTTTTTTTTTTATTGATTTTGGTTCTCTATTCTATTAGGGCTAGGCTTGCTTATCCTGCTTTTTAAATATAAACTAATAAAAAAGTAAGATTTTTGTCACCACAACTTCTAATTCAATTCAATTCCATACCTCTATTAAGTTAAAATAAGTGAAACAAGCATTTAGGTAATTACAAGTTAGAGAGGAAGATCTAACCTGTTCGACCATTGTTGTTGTTAGCATGATTGTAGGAATTATAAGAATAATTATACATATTATAGGAATATATGACTTATTACTAATTAGCTAAGTATTTTTGTTATTCCTTGTAATTTTTTAAGTTAGATTAACCTTCTTGGTTAATTTTCTGAAACAAGTTATCTATCTTTATACTAAATTAGTTGATTTTTGTTGGTTTCTGCAGCAATATAATGGCGGATTCGGAGCTACAATGACGAACCAATAGCGAACCGATTATCTGGCTGAGGCATTATCAATCTTCGTTTTGATTATGTCCATTTTTGTAGTAACTCCGTCCCTTTCTAAATATCTCACTCATCATATATATTCTCCTTCATCTTTCATCATTATTATCGTCTTCTTCTAAATATATTGTATGAAAAGATAATAATGGGTTCTTAAAATTAAAGAAGGAGAAAGGCCTATCACAGATAATAATATAATCCATAGCCCTCTTTTCACTTAGTTGAAATAATTAAGTATACTCACCGTCACACTATTAATTAAATGGAGAAGATGCATATTTGCCGTTTTTCTATGCTTATTCCAAAAGCAACTTTTCAAAATTTACAACCAAATATATAAAAGCAACTGATCAATTACTTTAAAAAATTCACTCTATATTTAACATTCTTTCAATTAATTGCACCAAGATCGAACATCTCAATTCAAAACCTCTATTTGTGATGCACCAATAAGAGCGTACATATTGCCTTAATTTGACTGAAGAATAAAAAATCCTCCTCCTCCTGAAATCTATAATTTCTGTATCTCTTTCCTGAATTTTTTCACTCAATCCTCGAATTTCGGTTTCTTTTTCTTCAAGTTTCTTCCTCAATTCATTAACACTTTTCTTGTTTTCTAGAGTGACAAACTTATCCTCCAAATCCCTTGCCTTGGCCTTTAAATGATCCAACTCCTGTTTTTGTCTCTGTATTTCTGCCATCATCTTTTTCATCTCTACTTCATCATCATCAGCTCTTAGCTTCTCAATCTCCAGTTTCAATTTCTCGATTTTCTCTTCTGTTTCTGCTTTCTCAGTCCTTTGAAATACTTTGAAATACTTCTGGTCTCTAGACTCTAGTAGAAGAAGAAAACAGAGGCAGAGCATTTCCTACCTTCAGACTCCTCCTCTTCTTCTTCTTCTTCTTCTCCAAAGATCCCAAAAGCCTCTTCTTTTATTTCTTCCGAAAATGTCGACGGTGAGTGTTCATGATGATGATGATGATGATTCATTATGTGCAGCCATGTATAAGCCATTTGTTTCTCGTGAATAATCATATCACTAATTTACTATCCTAGGTCTTCTCATCCAATTCCTCTGAATTTTGTTCTTCTCAAGTCATATAAATTATGTTTGTTGCAGTTTTCTGAAAAGCTGATACAAAGCCAATCAAATCTGAAACAACTATCCTAGGCAAAACACAATACAAAACAACTATCCTTTTCTTCTTCTTCGCAGTGTCACTCTGTTTTTCTTCCTTCAGACTGCTCCTCCTCCTCTTCTTCTTCTTCTTCTTCTTCTTCTTCTTCTTCTTCTTCTTCTTCTTCTCCTTCTTCTCCAAAGATTCCTGAAATGGAAGAAATGGAAGAAATAGACATTGAGAGTGGTGTTCCTGAAATCAAGGTGCATTCGAAAGAAATAGAGAGGGAATGCAAGACTTGTCACTTGGGATCATTAGACTTAGGGAGTGATGGTAATAAGATTGCTGCTTGTTTGTGTGGTTTCTGCATTTCTTATATCCTGGCTACTTCACTTTCATGTACCTTCATCATAATTTATAGAGGCTTTGGTAAGAAAGAAAGGAAAGTTTTTTATGGGGCAAAGAAGAAAACAATTAAAAGTGAAGGGTCAAAAGAAAAATGAAGAACTAGAAGTGATGTAATAGCTTCATAGAAATAAGATTCAACCGAAGTCTTGACAACACAACCAAATAGTAGACAACTTGTAATTTGCAATTGAAGATTGGGAAGTTTCCTTATTTCTTTTAATTGATTGCAAACACGATTTTAGAAGATCTCCACACGAAAATCGAATTCTTTTAAGATATGGAGCATCTCCATCCAAAGGGAAAAATTAACAAACAAATCACCTTGGCTCCGCCACTGGCACTCGCACCGCCACATCAACACTACAAAAAAATTTGCCTTTACCAGTGGTTTTTTTTAGGTTTACTGGCAGTTTAAACCTCTGCTAAACAACCTCCCGGCGGTTTCAGTAACCGCCACTAATGACACCGTCGAGAGGCCTGGGACCAAGGATAGGACCTTTTCAGAAGTTATAGGGCCAAAATTGCAACAAAAAATTTATGGGACCAAATTGACACATTTGTCAAAGTTATGGGACCAAAAGTACACTTTAGCCTTTCTACTTTAATAAGTTTTAGTTCGTCATAAAATTTAATTTTATCTCGTTTTAATTTTTCAATTTTTACATTTATTCTATTTTGGTCTTCAAAATTAAATATGATTTCATTAGGTTTATGCTATTAGTTATAATTTGGGCTATTGAGATAGAACATTTCTCTCATATATGTATATTAATAAGTGAATTGACAAAGAAAAAAAAATCAATCTTATATTCACAAATTGAAGATAAAAATCAAATGCAAATTTATTTCCTGTTTATGACTAAGAATGAATTTTTTTTTATCAACTAACTTATTATGACACATGATCGCACCCGTCGCTAGGTGGTAAAAAATACCGGAAATAATGCACTATAGTGGTGCAATCCGAGTCGATCTCTTGAGGAACTTTTGTGCAAAGTTTAATTGCAAACGATACCAAGTTATCACTAATCGGGTGAAAGCAAAGGAAATTTGTTCTATGAATGATTACCTATGATCTAAAACAATAATTAAATAAAACAATAATATTTTTGGGTTTTTGATTGAAAGACCGAATTGAAAGGCAATAATAATAAATTAACGATTAACCGAATTGAGAGAGTACCCGACAGAGCATTTGGATTAAGCAATCATCACTACTAAAGATAAATGGAGCACCTCACACAATTCATCCTAAGGTAGTCACTAATAACTCAATGACTTAGGTTAACAATGTTATCATGAAAATACCTCAAACAAGATAAGTCATAACAAGAATTGAAAACCTTCATTCAATTGATGATAAAGAAGATCAAGAAACATAATCTTTATAACAAATACCATTGTCAAAGCTATATACCTATAATTATAACCAAACTAGCATAGACTCTAGGGTTACAATCAAGATATAATTAAACAAATAAAACCAAGTTCCTAATCAAGAATCAGAATTCACAAATAGTTCTCAGGTCCAACTAGAAATCAAGAACAATAAAGTAAAACCCTAATTCTAGTGTGAGAAAAACTCCCTAATGGTGAAACCCAAGTTCATGCTTTGCTCCAATGCTCCTCCGGGTATGAGTGTTTAGCCGCTCATGGTTGACAGATGAACAACTTCAGAATTGGCTGCCATGATCCCAAGAAAAGCTTCACACGATAAGAATATCGGATCACTGAGATACGAAATATGTAAAACTCTCTCTAAGCAAGTGTGTAGCCTCCAACTGACCTAAAACCTCTCATATATGTTATTTTCGGATTATCCCCCAAGAAATTTAGGTCAGAATCATCAAAATTGGGTTTGGGCCTGATTAATTATAATTATCGCGAACCCACCGCGGGACCCTCCGAGGATATGCACGGCGGCGGTTTCCGCGGCAAGATTTCCAGAGAGACTCGTCGCGGCCTTGCCCGCGGCAGTTTCCACGGCGGTTTTTCCTGCAACTTTGATTCTTCTCGGTTTGGTCCCTGACTCGTCTCCAAGCATCCCTAAGCCTTTCTTGAAGTATTTCAATACTTTGGACTTCATTAAAACCTATCAAGAACATTGAGAAACTAAGTGAATTCTCAGGATAAAGAGGATTAATCAAATAATAAAGATTATACCCGAGAAAACCACACAATTACTCACAAAATAGTCCAAATAATGCTCAAACCTCAAGGCATCATATTTCATCATAAAGGGACATAAAGACATGCAAATGAATCCCAAATGAATATAAAATGTCCTAAAATTTCATTAAAATATATGATGAAATATGGTCAGATCAACACATATGAAAGCTAGAGAAATGATTCATCTCAACTGTCCAAGTTAAAAATAACGACTGAAATCATATGAAATCACATTTTAGGGACCAAGATTGAACAAAAGTGAAATTTTGAGGACCAAAGTGAAACAAAAAATTTTGAAGACTAAAATAAAATTTACTGAGTAGCTAGTTTGAGTATTTCACTATTTCTTGATGTGCGATTGCCATTTTGATTGTGTTTGGATGATTCTTGATTGTGATTGGTGTTTGGATGAGTTTGTGAATTTGTAAGTATTATTATCATTAAATTAACCATTCTATGTTTGAAAAATCATTGAGTTAGTGATGTAATTTCTAAAAATTAAAATGCACGATTTAGTCACTAAATGATTAAAAGGATATACTCATTACTTAATTTT
>QANZ01049775.1:136328-150252 GCA_003254925.1 Chamaecrista fasciculata | reverse complement strand
TCTTGATCCTGCTCATGTGTGACCCAGCAGGCCTCATGTGAAATGGGCAGCAAGCCATCTCTATGACTCACAAGTCGAGAGCGGACTCTAGCAAGCCATCACGACTACCCAAAACACATGAGTTATCGTTTTAACATCAACGACTTAACCTTAGTACCACCTTGTCATAATCCCTATTGTCACACGATATTTTGGTCATGGATAAGGCATGGGAAAGTCATCCTTGTAATCCAAACCATAACTTTCTTGATTCCTTGAGTTAGTCCCATTACACCGTGTGGCCACATATTCCTTGGACAAACTCATCGAGGGGCCCAGTCAAATATCTCTCAACTTAATGAGGGACAAAATTCCTTATTGATCAACCACATTCCTCAGCACGGCAAACAACTAAACCCGTACCTAGCCTGTATGGCTACCCTGTTACGGGCAACGTTGGACTAGGCCAAAGTTCAGCATCTACAACGCCGGAATAATGAAGACCTCAAGTCTAAAAGCATCGTGACAGGTGTACAGGAGAGGCTAGCTCATGACTAAACCCATGCAGGACTCTTCGGGTCGTTCCAATAACTTGTAACCCCTTACATAATTGTACCATGACTCTCGAGAAGCATCACATGCGTGTATCTCCATACACCGAAGTCATGCTGGTCTTAGTTCATTCTCGTTCCCACGTGAATAATCGACCAGGGACAGTTTAGAATAATTATCACATAATTAATCAAGGATTGTTATCACAGTAAACATGCTAATAATATGATAACGACATAAGTTATCATTCATAAATCAGTCAAACAATATGTTCATACATATAAAATGATTGGCCCTAGGGTACAATCTCCATCACTAGTTACTTTCACTAATTCAATAGCTTTGACTTTTAATAAGGATGGAATGATAAAAAAATAATTAATGTACTCTTGATTTTGTAAGACATCAGATATTTTGGGACAAGNGTTAAATAAAATATAATTAAATAACTATATTTTAAAAGTATATTTTACTTATATAAAAGATAAATTAAAAAACATAATGAATATTTGCGTTCAAGGTTAATGAAATATCTCCTAGTTATTAGACATAAATTAAATTTGTCATCATTTTAGTATTTTAAATATTAAATTCTCTTAATGACATTAAATTCTTTTAATTCTTTAATCTGTATAGTGTGTAGGTCATTAATATCTATAACGCAGTGTTATTATTTTTAAAACTAAAAATTCAAAAACTAAACCGAATTATTTTAAGTGTAGTTAATTTTTTCGGGGGTTGCTGAATATAATTCAATTAATTATACATTTTTTAAGTATTTAGAAATGTAAGAAAAATAACAAACTTAAATTTCAATTGTTTTTAAATTACCTCAAGCATATATTTTTTAAGTGATATTAAATAATTTATTTATTGAAAATTTCATTTATGTTTAATTCTCCACGTTCTCTCATTTAATTTTTGCTTTTTTAGTTCTAATCTAGTAATCTCAAGCATTCATTAAAGTTATAAATTACAAAGTTAAATGTATTATAGTTAATTTTGATCAAATGTTAAATTCTACTTTTACTAGAACAATTTTAATTTAACCATAATACCCTAATATTTAAATCTCTTTTTGACATTAAATTCCCTTAGTTTTTTAATACACCTATTCTTTTAGTGAAAATCCTGAAGATAATGATCTCATCATCATAAATCATGTTAATTTTTAAATTTTTAATTTTAATTTTTAAATTAAAGATATAGTAAATATGTACGATGGTATAAATAATTCTTACAATTATGTTCTGGCCGACGTGCATTTTTTGGTCCATTATCTTTTGGCCAGGCTGCAAATCAGTTTATTATCTTTCTTTTTTTTTGGTTTCATATCTTTGTTAAAAGTTCCACCGCTATATTTTCTTTCGTCTTCCTTCATTGACATTGAGTTGACATGTTGATGTAACACGTTGAACGTTAAAGTGCAATTTTTATTCTTTATCTCTGGGGTAAGTTGCAATCTAACACTTTATCTTTTATTTATTATTTTTCGTTTTTGCAATTTTGATTTGATATCTTTCTCAAAAGTTTTAGTTTTGGGTCCCAATGGCCGAATGTGGTCATATCTCTATTATTTTAAGTCCGATTGCGACAAGTTCGAAGCCACAGGTTATTCTTGACAAGTTCTTTCTTTGTGGTTGAGGTCGTCAATAAGCAAGGTCAAATTGGATTCTAAATAAAAGTGAGTCGCTTGTTTCATAGTAAAAAAAAGTGAAGTTAATCATATATCTCTCGTTTCTAGTCCGATTGCAATGAGTTCGACACTATGTGATACTCTTGGCAAGTCCTTTTTTGTCCAGTTAAGACTCTCAACAAATAAGGTCAAATCAGGCCAAAAAGTAGTTATGGACTCAAAAAGTGAAAAATTATGGAAAATCACTTTTGGGCGACATTTTACTTCATTTGTTGACGGTCTCAACTAAGTTGAAAAAAGGATATCTAACCAAGAAAAAGTAGAAAAATGACTAGACAAAAGAAACATGTAGATTCGAACTCATTGCAACCAGACTTGAAATGAGATAGATATGATTAACTTTGCTCGTTTGACTATTAAATGAGCGGCTCACTTTTGGAGCCCGAGTTGATCTCGTTTGCTGAATCATTAATTGGATATATAAAGAAAGTGTGACATCCTACCTTCTAGAGTCAGATATATCAGAGTTTAAGCGGACAAAGATGTGGTTTCTTTTCAAAAGATAGGCTTGTTTGTCAAAATAGGGTAAATTTCTTTTACTTGCTTGGTTGACACAGAAACACATGCCTAAGCTGGTTGCCACTTTCTATCACCTTATACTGATACCACTTACCTTAACTTGCATATGTATATGTATTTACATTCACAATCAGAAAGCCATAAACATAAGCATATAGCTAACACATCATATCATATATAACATGTCATACATAAGTCTGGGCCTTACCGTCTGGGTTCAAGCCATATGATCTCTCATACTAATATCATACATACAGACTATAAGTGTACTCCTGCCTAGGATTCCATACATACATATATACAATACCAAAATAACTAGCTGGCCTATGGGGCTTTGCCCTACAAAAATACAAAACAATACCAGCACATCAAGCCTCATGCAGTACCCTACTAGACAAGTATTTCATACTTTACTTCTCACTCTACAAAATCGAGCTTTCTCTCACTAAAAATCGCAAAATGAAGGAAACAAGTGAGATTTTCGGACCAAATAACACTTTTATACAAAGTGCCAGTTCGTCGCCAACCTTGCCGCCGGCGAGCCGTGTGTCGAACTCACAGTTAAAACTGCAAATTAGTCCTTATGCAATGAATCTTCCATATTTCACTTTTTGGCCTTCAAAGGTCAGGATGTTACAATTCCTTCTTAAATAAAATTTTGTCATCAAAATTTCCTCATTCTGAGAACAACTGCAGGTGGTGCAATCTCATTGCATTCTCCCGTTCCCATGTCGCTCCTTGGATAGACGAACTCAGCGACAGTACCTTTACTAGGGGGATCTCTTTATTCCCCAGTCTCTTGATCTCAAACTGTAGGATCTCAACTGGTTCTAACTGAAACGTCAGGTTCTCAGCCAGTCGTGCTAGACTGTGACTGAGAACATGCGTCGGATCCAACACATACTTCTGTAACTGCGACACATCAAACACATCGTGCATTTGTGCCATAGATGGCGGTAGAGCCAAACAGTATGCAACCGGGCCTACTGTCACGACCCCCTAACGAAATCAGTGACTAGCACGAACCACAAGGACAGGCCCCATGGCCCGTAAGCCTAACACATGCATCCATATCAAATTTTTAAATTTCACTCCAACAATAACTTATAAATTTATTTCTCATGATATCAATCTTTCGTAAAAATAAACTTAACACTTCCCTGACTGTAAATCTAACGGAGCACAACTAGAGTTAAATACAAATTTCAAATGAATCAACATCTTATGAAAAGTCAAAATACCCACAAGAACAAACATGTGGGACGCCAAGAGAGTTGCTCAATCTAGACGGCACTAGAAAAATGACTCCTTCGAACCTGAAACTGAAAATGGTAACAACAACGGGGTGAGTCAAGAGACTCAGTGAGTAATCCAATCTATTCTAGTCGTGGAGGGCAAGGTATCTCCACCAGTTTCAAAATAATAATGCATGCACATAGTACATTCATATTTCAAATACATATAAACAAATCAAGTATCTTTATCATCACTTTTCATAGTCAAAGTCATCGTATAGTTGAATCTCATAATACAAATCACAATTCGAATGATCATATAAATCATATACTTTAACACCAAACGAGAATTTCATAAATTCCAAATCCCTGTAACCGCTCAAAATCATTTCGCAAATCTGAAATACATTTTATCGTAAAACCCATGGGTGGCGCCCCCATTACTGGTGAGTGAAATCGAAGGTCCTGCAAATGGCCTATCCCATGAGAACGAATAGACTCCGCACCTCAAGAGTTGGAGACGGTCTACCGTGGCACGACCCCGAAAGCATAGAACCATGCCTCTCGTGGCACGTGCCCGAAAGCCTAGATCCATGCCCACATCACATCCTGGCCAACAGATGGTGTGATTCCGGGACCAAAAGCCCAATCGGTACCCATAACGAAAGAACCAACGATTCAACCAACCAGCCAAAAGAAACATTTTTCAAACAATATCAAATCTCATTTTATCATAGTACAAATCAAAATCTTATATCATACACATAAGTCTCAAATGAGCTCTTCAAATATATTTTCATAAAACTTTAACCTTGCCAAAAACAATATGCACAAACATGTCACATAAGCATGATAAAACAATTTCCAGAATAAAGAGGATACTCACCTGAAGGTCATGCACAATGATCTACAATCCACTAATTAATTTACTACCTTCAAGTTTGAGATATATGCATAACACCTAAGTTAGATAGCAAAGTACATTTCTTATGTTAGAATGCTTCTAACACATAGCTCATCAAGTGAAATCTTTTACATAACAACTATATATCATGAGCCTTCTCAATTCCTAACTTTATTCTCAATATCACCAACTTTGATACCTCACTAAGCATAAGACACCAATCTAACTCTAGGAGAGATTGGGTTAATATTTGGGAGCTTTACAAATACTTTATTAATTACCAAGTTCTTTCAAAAAAAATTTATTGCTAAAATCTCAACTATGAAAACTGAAAATCCACCTTCCAACACCAATTATGGTATAAAGATTCAACTTTTACATTGTAAATATAAGATCATAGTTTCAAGATCCTTCATAATCTCATAGAAACTCATTTAGTTCAAGAAAATCTTTAAAGTTATCCATAGGGACCAATTTGCAAACTTTTAAAGTTCTACCCAAAATCATCACACTTCAAGATACACTCTCTAAATTCAAATCAATTACTTAAAACTCATTATAATTATCCATGAAACTAATTCACACAATTAATTTCAAGAAAACAAAGAGATTTGAACAAAAACCCCAATTTAACTCGAGTCGGGAAAAATCGATCCGGGTCAACCCGGTCAGAAAAATTTGGCTCTGGCCGGCCCTATCGAAAAAATTCGACTCAGGCCGGCCCGGTCAGAAAAAGTAACTCGGGTCGACCTGATTGGAAAAATTTGTCTCTGGCTGACCCAGTCGAAAAAATTCGGATGGGCAGGCCCTGTCAGAAAAATTCGACTCGGGCTTGCCCAGTCGGAAAAATTCGGCTCGAGCCAACCCGGTCGAAAAAATTCAGCTCGGGCTGGCCAAGTCGAGAAAATACTGCTCGGGACGGCCCGATCGAAAAAATTAGGCTCTTGTCGGCCTGGTCGAAAAATTAGGCTCGTCCTGGCCCGGTCGAAAAGATTCGGCTCGAGCCGGCCTGGTCGGGAAAATTCGGCTCGGCCCGATCCGTTCGTAAAAATTAGGCTCGAGCTAGTCCGGTTGGAAAAATTCAATACGGCCCGTCCAGGTTGAAAAAATACGGCTCGGCCCGGCCCGGTCACAAAAATTCGGGTTTGCCCCGCCCGGTTGGAAAAGATCGAGTCGGCTCGGCGCAGTCGTAAAAATTAGGCTCGGTTAGAAAAAATTAACATATTTTTATTAATTTATTTATGGTAATTAAATAATTAGTCTGATATTGCTTAATCTTTATATTAAAAAAAGTCAAATTTTCTTAATTTTCAAAATAATGTTAAAAGGGGGTAAAATAGTAAATTGACACTAATGTCATAACTTTATCCTTCAATATCCTCTACTTCAATTTGTTGATAACCCAAACAAGGGGGAGAAATTAAGAGGATTAATCCCCCTTCTCTCCCCTTTCCTCCCCCTCCAATCTCCTCCCTCCCCTTCCCCATTAAATCCAAACAAACCCTAAGGATGTGTTCGAATTGGGGAGATTGGGGGAGAAGGGGAGGGGAGGGGGAGATTAGAGAACTCTTCCCCTTGTTTGGGGAGAGAGATAATGAAGGAGGATAGGAGGGAGGGTGAGGGAGGATTTTAATTATAGTGCAAATTTGAAATACCCCAGTTTGGGGTATTTCAGAGGATTTTAGAATTCTTCACCTTTTGTTTTTGTAACAATTTTTAATTTAAATAGTCATTATGGTCTTCAAACTATCAGGGTAGTTTCATTTTGGTCCTCTAGTTATTTTTTGTTCTATTTTGGTCCTCAAATTATGGGATTATTTTGGTCCTCAAACTAATCTTTGTTTCTTTTGATTCTCAANTTGGCAGCAAGCCATCTCTATGACTCACAAGTCGAGAGCGGACTCTAGCAAGCCATCACAACTACCCAAAACACGTGAGTTATCGTTTTAACATCAACGACTTAACCTTAGTACCACCTTGTCATAATCCCTATTGTCACACGATATTTTGGTCATGGATAAGGCATGGGAAAGTCATCCTTGTAATCCAAACCATAACTTTCTCGATTCCTTGAGTTAGTCCCATTACCCTGTGTAGCCACACATTCCTTGGACAAACTCATCGAGGGGCCCAGTCAAATATCTCTCAACTTAATGAGGGACAAAATTCCTTATTGATCAACCACATTCCTTAGCACGACAAACAACTAAACCCGTAACTAGCCTGTATGGCTACCCTATTACGGGCAACGTTGGACTAGGCCAAAGTTCAGCATCTACAACGCCGGAATAATGAAGACCTTAGGACTAAGGGCATCGTGACAGGTGTACAGGAGAGGCTAGCTCATGACTAAACCCATGCAGGACTCTCCGGGTCGGTCCAGCAACTTGTAACCCATGGGAGAAAGAGAGAGAAAAGGGCGAACTAAGGAGAGGAAGAAGAAGAAGACGGTGGTGCAACTGGAAGGGACGTCGCGGGCGACAGTTCCAACGTCCAGAGGCGGCGACGTCTCAGTCTGGTTGGGGTGTGGTGGCGGTGGCGTTTGGGGAGTGAGGGAGGAAGAGAGAAATGGAAGAGGCAAAATGAGCGTGGGTTTGATCTTCTCCTTTTTCTTTGTTCTTTTCTTTTTTCTATGGAAATGTCTAGAAGTCACAAGAGAGGGGGAAGAAAAAATCAGGTTCATGGCTTCATTGGCTAAAATTACTTTTCTTTACCCATAAAAATATATTTACTTCAAAACAGTCCCTTAAAACAATTTATTTTTAAATAGAATCTTTCAATAAAATTTATATTGTTGGTTTTGCTTTGGAGAGTATATTCGAAATATGAAATTTGTTTTTGAAAAATCTATCTCTAACGTCTTTCAGTTCTTACTCGAAGGTGCCATTTGTCAGTTTTAGAGAAAAACCCGGATAAAATTTTAAGTTTCGTTTGCTCCCAAAATTTAACCACAAGCTCATAAAAATTTCTAGATCGGCTACGTAATTTTACTTTCGAGTCAAATACTAAGTCTAATGATTAATATAATACCTAGGGGTATTACACCTACTCTCTGTAATATCTAATATGGTCTCACATAACGAGGACTCAACTTCTTACATCTTAACGTCTCATCTCCTGAGATCGTCTGTGTCACATGCAGAAACACGTGATCATCCTCTTGAAATTCCAATTCCCTTCTTCTCTTATTAGCATACGATAACTATCGGCTCTGCGCCATCCTCATCTTATCTCTTATCATCTTAATCTGCTCAGTGGTTTGGCGAACCACTTCTGGTCCCACAAGACCACTCTCTCCCATCTCTGACCAACAGAGTGGAGACCTACACTTCCTTCTGTACAACGCTTTCGTTGTGCCACTCTGATGCTCTGCCTTGAACTTCTGGCAGGTTAAACATTTTCTGACAAACTCGGCTATATCTCCCCTCATTCGTGGCCACCAAAAGTTTCTTTTCAAGTCTTGATACATCTTAACTATTCCGGGACGAATCGAGTACCTGCTCCGATGAGCTTCGTTCAAAATCCTCTCTCGGATCTCTGAGTCATTTGGTATAGCTAGTCGATCACTGAACATAGCTACACCATCGGCTGCCACTGCCGGCCTCATCCTTCCTACCAACTTCTGTAATTTCTCGTCTCTATCTTGTGCTTCCTTAGTCTGCGCCCTCAACGCGTTCCCAACTTTGAACTTTCCCATTACTATCTTTCCTGGTCTCCTGACCACATTCATACTCATATCTCGGAAAGCTTCGATCAGATTCATCTCTTGAATCATCATGAACGCTACTTTCAACGACTTAATTCCTCCTACTCAAGGGGTCAACAATTACATTCGCCTTTCCCGAGTGGTAGTGTAACTCATAGGAATAATCTTTCAAGAATTCCACCCAATCAAAGCAAAAGATATGGGAACAAATTGGGACATTTTGCAAAGGTATGAGACCAAAAGTGCAACAAAAAATAGTACACAACCAAATTGGGAATTTGACAAAAGATATGGCACCAAATTTACACTTTGACCTATATTAAACATTACTAAAAGAATTATACGTAAGCCATGACTACACACATTACCATATCTATGATTAAGGTTAATCAATGTTCTGCAACTTTTTTATTAATACTATGTCCATTTAATATCAATCACTATGATGACGTGAAGTTAATGAACTTTAGCAAACAAAGCGAGCTCCTTAATGGTCAAATTAAAATAATAAAAATAAAATAGAAAATAAATCAAATTTCTTTATAATGGTCTTGTGCTCACTCCCTTATTATAAATATGCAACCCTAGCTAACAATTCTCACCAAAGCCAGCTTCCTCATCATCAACTGCCACTATACTCCTTAGTTTAAACTAATATATATATTAATATATTTACTTAGCATAAAAATGGTGTCTACTAAAGTTAGTGGAGATAGTCATGGCGAAGACTCATCTTACTTTCTAAGATGGCAAGAGTACGAGAAGAACCCTTATCATCTTATTCAAAATTTCTATGGAATCATTCAAATGGGGTTTACAGAGAATCAGGTTAATTAATTTTCTATCTGATTACTTTCCTAGCTCTTTTTCATATATACTTTTAATTAATTTCTATATATATATATGATTTGGCAATAAGAAAAATCATGATAGAAAAATGATTCTATCTTCTTTTTCTTCTTTTGATGAAATGAGGAACATAAACAAGAAGTCCTATTAGGGGACATATGTACAAAAGTCATGAGAATAATGTGTACATTGTATTATTTGTGATGAGGCAAATTAAATGCCCCACAAACTGACATGTTGAAATTAAAATATTTGCCAAATCATATATATATATATATATAAAAATATATACGTGTGTAGAAATTAAACAAAAGTATATATGAAAAAGAGTTAGAAATATAATCATATAAAAAAAGAATTAATCTGATTCACTGTAAGTCCCATTTGAATGATTCCAGAGAAATTTTGAATAAGATAAATAGGGTTCTTTTCATACTCTTGTATCTTAGAAAGTAAGATGAGTCTTATGATGATCTCCACTAACTTTTAATCTCCACTAACTTTTAATTTCTAGACACTATTTTCATGTTAAGTATATATATTAATATATGCAGTATACTTTGTTTTTTTTTCGTATCCATGAAACTGCTTCTGTTATGTATGTACGTATAATGCATGTATGTATAAATATATAGAGTATACTTTGTTTTCTTTTTCCTATCCGTGAAACTGCTTCTATTCTGTATATATAAATATTGGGAGAAAACTTATAATTTAGTTGTTGAATTTACATCGAGGCAACTTATTTGTTACTGTCTTACTGAATAATCAATATATATGTACTACCCGGTCCCTTAATTATTGTAATTGTCAACAACTTAGTTCATGGATCAAATTTAGGAAACAAAATGTTCAAATTCAGGAACTAAATAGTATAAATTTAGGGACCAAAAAATATAAAGTTAGTTCAAATTTAAGGACAAAATAGTATTAATTTAGTACAAATTCAATGACCGAAAATTATAAAATTAGTTCAAATTCAAAGAATGAATAATATTAATTTAGTATAAATTCAAGTACTAAAAAATATAAAAATTAGTTTAAATTCTCATACCACATCGTCAATA
Organism: Chamaecrista fasciculata; assembly: GCA_003254925.1. Taxonomy (NCBI): domain Eukaryota; kingdom Viridiplantae; phylum Streptophyta; class Magnoliopsida; order Fabales; family Fabaceae; genus Chamaecrista; species Chamaecrista fasciculata. The sequence goes on along the minus strand of QANZ01049775.1, from coordinate 139,745 downwards.
GGGACCAAATAGCTGATAATTGAAATATTTCAGGGATCAAATCGTATATTTCAAATATTCAGAGACTGATTAGTTGACTCAATGTAAATTCAAAGATCAAACTTGATTGATTTAAAGAAATGTTTCATGTTTTCATTTTTTATTTTCATTTTTGGAATTCTATTTTCAATTCTAACTTTTCAATATTTAAGAAATATGTTCGTTTTATAAAGTCAAAAAATCATTTTCATTCATATTTAAATTATGTTAACCTGAATAACGTTAATTTTTATATGTTTTAAATTTAATTATTACTAAATGATGATATTAACATGATTAAATAGTTTATTTTGTATAAAGTTGCAAAATATCACAAGTTTGTTTTTTGAAATACTTTTGACGTTTCTTGTTTTCAGTCTGTTTTAGAAACTATTTTCAGAAAACATCTTCAAAAAAATTATACAAAACACGTTTTCAATCATATTTTCTGTTTTCAGTAAAATTGGAAAAGAAAACAGGGCAACCAAATCAGACCAATTTTTGAAAAATTTAAAAAGAAAACAAAAAAAAATACTTGTATCTAAAATAATTTAAGAAGCATGGACACTGACACGGATACGGGACACAACACGGAGACAGACACAGCGACACGCTAAACTCTCAAAATTACGCGACATGACACGCCATATATTTATATATATAAATAATTAAATATTCATAATTTTTAATGAAAAATTTAAAAGTTACAAGTTTTATTCATAATATATGTCATATGTATTATTATTTTCTCTTATATGTCATTGTAAAGCCACAAAAAATTAATTTATATTTTAAAATTTATGAATATATATCGTGTCAGTGTCGTACGGGTGTCAGACACTGACACATGTCCGACACGGCGACACGCTCTCAAAATGAAGTCTCTTTGATTCTTAGAAAAGAATAGAGGAAGATTATTAGATTAGATGACATATATCTTGACAGCAACAGTTTTTGGTGTTGGGTCCCAGTGAGAGAAGGCTCAATTTTCCTCCTCTCAATCTGAAATCCATTTGTCTCACAGATTCGCATGTATCTCATTCTCAATTCTCATCCTTACAATGCATTTACTTCTTCTTCCTTCCACTGTCTCATACTCATTTCATTCCTCACACAACAAAAACAAACATGGCGTATTCGCCTACACTATACAATAACCCTCCAATCATAACGCTTCGTTCAGTTTCCTCCACAATTTCTTCTTCGTCTTGCTCCTCCTCTTCTCTTTCCTTTGCTCCCTCTTTCATTAAGCTCTCTTTTGCTTCCTTTCCATGCCGCACCAGAAGAAGGCGGGTACTCCCCAATTCTCGATTTAGGGTTACTTGCGGTGCGGGTATTGCCGAGATCCAAGAGACACAGTTTTCCGAAACTGTCTTGAATTCAGACCGTCCCGTTCTCGTTGAGTTCGTCGCTACTTGGTGCGGTCCCTGCCGTTTAATATCTCCCATTATCGAATGGGTCGCTCAGGTTTAATATCTCCCAACTTTGTGTTTTTGTTTTTCTGCAATCGCCCCTCATGTAAATATGCATTTCAACTGTATGATGATTTGAATTTGTGTTCCTCAGTTTGAATGCAAAATGCGAAACACAAATTCAAGATACCACCATTAGTGACAGTCAATAGGGATTTTATATGTCGTCTGGTTACCAAAACAAGAACAACAGATGGATTGTTCTTTTTTCCTTTCAAAGATTTAAAGGACTGAACTGAAGTGCGTGTCGGAGTTAGATTGAGTATTAAGAGTGATATCTTATGGAGAGCCTGTCAGTTTTTGTTTGTTTACGCTCAGTTAGTTTTTGGGTTGGTGTTGGACTGCAGATTTTTGGTTTAAATCCTTGCATTTTAAATGAGTGGAAAAAGTGAGAGCCAGAGGTTACATTACCTTATCTATTTTCTGTAGTTTGGGCAAATGTGGAATTGGGTAAAATGGATAGGATTTGAGGTATGCAGTTATTGCAATTCACTTATGTCATCTGAAATTTATCACCTATCGCTGTGTTTCTTACAGATTTGGGGCCATCCTTTCTGTTTGTAGACTGTGGAATGTTCTTGGTATGTTTGTTCCCACTGCAGGGCCCTGCAGTGTGACACTGCAGGGTCAAAACGCAGCGTTTCAATAATTAAAACGCTGTGTTTTGATCTTGCAGTGTATCACACTTTTGTTGAATGTTAGCTTTAGCTTTATATGGAGAGTTTGTGATCCCGCAGAGCTCAAAGAAGATGGAAAGCAGTTTGAACTTAGAAGTGAAAAATAATGTGGGAGAGAATAGGACTAGACGTTAGGAAAGAAAATGAAGTTGGTTTCAGTTGAGGGGAAACTGCACTTTTCGTCCTTAGCCTATGCAGTATACACCCATTACACTTTACCCCACAAAGTTTGGGATAAAAAATGAAAATGTAATCTTATAATTAGAAGTTAACAGATCATGTGAGAATTAAGACTTCCTTAATGATAAATGGAGGCAGGATGAAGGATTGCGTACATGACAGTTTTACTAATAGAAAAGGGCAATGGGAGAACATCATGAATTGACTGCAAAAGGAAAGGAGTTTTAAGTTCACTTAAGACCACTGTATCTGAGAATTGAGACCATATTTTCTCTTTGTGAATTATGAATTTCTCTAGCAGAGGGTAGATATTTCAGAAATATAACTGACTTCATCATATAGCTTTTTCTCTCATGCATATAACCTGTCTAATGTCAAATGCTAACTACCAGAAAACACATAGCAATAGGCAGAACCATACTCATTTTTGGTTGCTAAAGATAGTGGGTCCCCATATTTTGGCTATATATCTGTAATCTACTGCATTTTTCCTGCAAACAATCACAGTTCCAATGGAGGCATTAAACTCAAGTCCTACAAGCCAAGATTCTCACTTTTGTTTAACCTTCATCTCACTCTACCACTATAAGAAATCAAGACTTTCCAAAAATTACAAATTTCCCATCACATTGTTATATTAAGAAAAGTGATCGAATCAACTATGGGAGTAATCAAACCCAAAACATCAGAAGGGTCACTGTTAATGAGAGCTAGAGGCAACAAAGACCGAAGCAAAGGACAAGAATTCAGTAAGAATAAGAAAAAATGCAGATGAGATGTCTCTAAAGGAATTTGCAAATTACAAATGCTCTGTCGTTTTCCGCCATTCTCAATCTGAAAAGTTCCTAAGAACACACCTGTTCGCAAATCAAGTTGTGTTCAGCCATCACTTTTGGTGTAATTATCAGAGGGGTAGTGGTAGATGATGATGTGATTGCATTCTTGTTCTTATAGAGTGTGCTTAGCCATTGAAAAGGTCAAGGTTAAGTGTCTGGATTGAGCAAAGAATGAACCGAGTGCCAGGGGGTCAATAGTTGGATTGATATATCACGGAGAATGTGTTTTTCTGG
>QANZ01049775.1:115966-136311 GCA_003254925.1 Chamaecrista fasciculata | reverse complement strand
TATGGCTACCCTGCTACGGGTAACGTTGGACTAGGCCAAAGTTTGACAACTACAATGCCGGAATAGTCAAGACCTCAGGTCTAAGGCTATCGTGACAGGTGTACAGGAGAGGCTCGCTTATGACTAAACCCATGCAGGACTCTCCGGGTCGGTCCAGCAACTTGTAACCCTTACATAATTGCACCATGACTCTCGAGAAGCATCTAGTGCATGTATCTCTATACACCGAGGTCATGCTGGTCTTAGTTCATTTACGTTCCCACGTGAATGATCGACCAGGGACAGTTTTAGATTAATTATCTTATAATCAATCAAGGAAGCTATCATAGTAAACACGCTAATAATATGATAACAACATAATTTATCTCTATAAATTAATCAAGAATATATGTTCAAATAATAACACATAAATAAAATGATTGGCCCTAGGGCACAATCTCCATCATCAACCTCCCGAAACCCGACATCATTGGGTTGGATGGGTTGACGGGAGGTTCGGGTTGAGAAATTGGCACCTGTTACTTAATAGCCTGTTACTTAATACCCTCGCCTGAAATTTTTTAGAAGGCACAATATCAAAAGACACTACCTTTTCCTTGTGTCCTAAACCACGGACAACAATGTATTACGTACGGTGTGACACTATTTTAATTCCCCTTACAATGAGATCTCGGAGTTTTAGAATATAGTTTTGGCGGTTTAGAAATAAAATTAGTGATTTTTAAAATTTCAAATAATTCTTTTTACTAGTTTTTACTAATGATTTTTAATTTAGAATTTTTATAAAATAGAAAAACTCAACACAACAACAACAACCAAAGTCTTATCCCACTAGGTGGGGTCGGCTATATGAATCAACTGACATCAACGTGTTCTATCCTTGCACATGTCAACCGTAAGGTTATTGATAGCTAAATCTTTTCGTATAGTTTCTTGGATAATTTTCTTTGGTCTTCCCTTTCCTCGGATTATAGGATTCTCTACCATTTGATCAACTCTGCATACCGGGGCCTCTAAAGGTCTTCTTTGCACATGCCCAAACCACCTAAGGCCTGTTTCGACCAATTTCTCAATGATAGGCGCCACACCAACCTCCTCTCTGATGACTTCATTCCTGATCTTATCCTTAATAGTATGACCACACATCCAACGAAGCATTCTCATCTCAGTCACGTTGAATTTTTGCTCATGTTGCCCTTTTATTGCCCAACATTCAGTACCATACAATAGAGCGGGTCTTATTGCCGTGCAGTAAAATTTTCCTTTTAGTTTAAGCGGCACTTTTTTATCACAGATAACCCCTGAGGCCTTTCTCCACTTCATCCACCCTGCCTGAATCCTGTGATTAACATCCTCTTCTATTTCCCCTTTGCTTTGCAAAATCGTTCCCAAATACCTAAAGCTTGTAACTTCTTGTAATTGATGATCACCGAGTTTCACAATTTCTGTAGTATCCCCTTCTCTGCCACTGAACTTACACGCCATAAACTCTGTCTTACTTCTACTGATACGAAAACCATAAGTCTCCAAAGCTTGTCTCCAAAACCCTAAACCCTTTTAACAAAGTGGGGATAATTTGTTACAAGGAAAACTTTCAGGGATAAAATCCATAACCTATCTAGACTAAACTGTTGCTGTTGCCTATTTTATGGGATAAAGTCATTTCTATGAATTTTAAGATTTTGGTACCGCTGATTGCAATGAACGTACAAGAGAATGAGGAAAACTTGTTGGGCATGCAAAACTTAAGTAAGAATTTGTATTTCTAGAACGACTATGAGTTTGTGTTTCCAGAATGCTTTGTTAGGCATTTAAAGAATGCTTTATGAACTTGTATTTGTAGAATGCTTAGTAGCTTATCTTTGTAAACACATTCTTAGAAATGATCAGCTTGAATTTTCCTAGAAAACCTCTTCATTTGCATTGCCTAGTGTTTATGAGGATCTTGATTTTCCTCATGTGGATTGCGTTATAACTTGCAGGAATATGGAGACAGATTAACAGTTGTGAAGATTGATCATGATGCAAACCCAAAACTAATTGAAGAGTATAAAGTTTACGGATTGCCAACTTTGATACTCTTCCAAAACGGCAAGGAAGTTCCGGAAAGCAGAAGGGAAGGTGCAATTACAAAAGTGAAACTTAAAGAGCATCTGGATGCTTTGTTGAAATCCATATAAGTACCAATGTACCATGGTCATGTTTCTGGTTTTAACTTGTAAGTATTGTATACTTTGTTCATTTGAAAGTCTGATCGACCCAGAGAAGCTTGAAGCACAGGAGCAGATGTCTTCTTCTGTTCTGATTTCTTGCATGAGACAATGTATGTACTAGGCTCTTTATATTTTCAGTCACTTGTACAACCTAAAGGTTCTTCTTCTAAAAGGATTTCTGAAGGTTCCAAACTTCCAATGGTTTCATTTTTGTTATAAAATTTTGATACTGTGCTATGCACGAGGATAAAAAGTCTTTTTTTAGGGTAAATTATACTTTAGTATCCTGTTCTATGGACCGATTTCACTTTGGTATCCTGTTCTTTCAAAAGTGACACTTTGGTACCTTGTTCTTTGCACCGTTAACACTTTGGTACCCTCAAAAAAGATAAAACATGGTAATAAATCGTGAAAGAATAGGGTACTAAAATGAAATTGGTCTATAGAACAGAGTACCAAAGTGTTAACCGTGAAAAGAACAGGGTACCAAAATGTCACTTTTGAAATAACATGGTACCAAAATGTTAACGGTGCAAAGAACAGGGTACCAAAGTGTCACTTTTGAAAGAATAGGGTACCAAAGTGAAATCGATACATAGAACAAGGTACCAAAGTGTAATTTTCTCCTTTTTTTTTTTAATTAAGTTGGATGGGTTGCCAAAATTGCCAAGGTTAAAGTGTTTTGTTTTGCCATATCCATAGATCATTGATATATGGAAGTTAGAAATTGAAAACTAATGAAGCTTGTATTTTTGTTGCCTTCATTGGATCATTTCCAAACATGATGTCATGAGTTCATGTTGTTGCTATTCCTAATGTTACAAATATTCCTAACTATTTATTCAATTTCAATCTTGAACCTATCATTGTTCCAACGGGAAAAAAAATGGTGTCAAATTCTAGATGTTGATGCCCTTTCTTATGATTAACGGATATGAATACGAATAAAAATACATATAGAAATAAGGGTAAATAAATTATACTTTGGTGTCTTGTAGTTTGACCTTATTCCATTTTGATATCCTATGGTTTAGAACGTGATATTTTGGTACCATAAGGTATGTATCGTTAATACTTTGATATACTGAACAATTTTTTTGTTAGATTTGGACGGAATTTCGTACGTGCATCTGACATGCCCCATTAAAATTCGATTTTCTCTAACTTTTGGCCAAAACAAAGATCAAACACAATTTGAATTTTGGCCAAAAGTTAGAGAAAATCGAGTTTCAGTGAGGCATGTAAGATGCACATACGAAATTTTGTCCAAATCTAACAGAAAAATTGCTTAGAATATCAAACTGTTAAAGGTGCATACCTCAGGGTACCAAAAGTGTCACATTTTAAACCACATGGTACCAAAGTATAATTTGCCCAAAAAATAATGATAAAATGACCAAATACCTTTATCATTCCTATAAATTATACATATATAGATGTCATATACATTCTTGTGAAATAATTGAAAATATTCAAATAAGGAAGAAGCATGACAACATAACCTCCTTTTAAATCATAACAAGTATTTATTGATGATGAGTTATTATTTGTGATACACATATAAAGAGAGATCCTCAATTAATTAATTAATTGAGAAGTTGAAGGTGAAGAACAAAGATAAGAGCAACTACATTTTCCGTTGCCACAAGATAATCCTCTAGCCCTGACGAAAGTTTTGATACATAAAGCATTGCAACCTTCAAGGGTGCAATCAGGCATGTCCACATCACTCAAGCAAACATCGGCTCTAACCACATCACTACCTGCATGGACCCATCAATGTCTCTCTTAATTATTTACCTTATTATTTATACAATTGCATGAACTAATTAAAATCATTAAATAAGCATATATATATTATATTTACCTAAATTTATGATTTATTGCAATTTTATCTATTTTGGAACTGGATTATAAAATGATAGGATATTTATAAAAGAACGAACTTGTAAGGAGTCATAAATTTTTGGATAAAATACATTTTGGTACTCTATGGTTAAGGTCGGTTATACTTTGGTACTTTGAAAGACAAATGTTGACACTCGACTACTTTGAGGTTTTCTCTGTTAGCACTTTGGTAACTTATGCTTTACTTTCGTTAACATTTAATGGAAAGTGCTGACAAGGCTTAATCCTAACCATCGAATTCTATTACGTCTTAGCCGTTAGTTTTCATTACATCTTAGCCAATGGTTTCTCTGGTATCTAAATCGTCGGTTTCCGATTCAAGGTTAAATATTGATTTTTTGTCTTCAAACTTTCACATTTGTTCCATTGTGGTCCTACACCAGGTTTTCTTTTTTTGCATTTAGGTCATTTCCGTTTAGTTATAGGAATCAAAATGCAATGAAAGAAGAACTTAAGGATGTATTGTGTAATTTTTGTCCTCAATCTTCCTTCTATTGTGGGAATCATATCCATTAATTTCCCTCTCTTGCTTTTCTTTTATTTTCTTTTTCATTTTTATCCTCAATTTCTTCAGCCATGTCCATCCACACATTCCATCAACTCCTCTTCTATTTCTACCTGTTGGCTATTGGTGTGAAACTACTTATCGTTGCCATGACACCCAAGAAACGCCTTAACACCTCTCTTTGCAATAACATTGCGGAGGCGGAGAACAAGAACAAGAACATCATCATAGCACAAAATAAAAATCAAGATTGCGATTTGTCGTCGTCCATGGCTTCCAACGATAGCTTCGAGAGATGATGGCATCAACGGGAAACACATACATGGTGGTGTGGATTTCCATCAAGAATGGTATGATCTAAAGGGACCAATACATCATAAATTACTCCCAAACAACAGGAATTCGATGTTTATAGCAGCAAAATTTGAACTAAACCAAAAAATTGATGGATGATGGAAAGGGAAAGAAAGAGAGCAAACCAAGAAGAGAAGAGGAGGAGGACGGCGGTATCGTTAGCTTTGTTTCAAAGAGTAAATTCCAAATATGTAATTCTTTTTGGATAATTTTATCTCTAATATCTTTCGGTTCTTACTCGAAGGTATTTTATTGAAGTGTCAAAATAGATTGTCAGATAAAATTCTAAACTCTGTTTGCTCTAAAATTTTTACCACAAGCTATACTATATTCCTACATCTTAATATGACCCTAAATTCTCAATTACTAACTCAAATTAAAAGCGATTTCTAATTACTAACCAAGGGACTAGACTCCTAGTCTAACTTATCATTCTACACTATATAAAAAATTGCAGGTTCTCACAGAAATTCTATGAGAAAGGGAAGATCATTATTTAATAAAACTTAATCATTTATTTAATAATTTCAATAAAAGTATGTTGCATCAAGTGCTGGTATTTGACGTTGACGTCTTTTTGGAGTCGAGAGTGAGGAGCGTCTTCTTGAGTGATTGTTTTGGGGTTTCTCAATCATTTTTTTGATTTTCCTTTGTTGTGTGATTTCCATTACTGTTCAGGACTAATTTGATAAAGATGATAAGGTTCTTGAACTGATTTATAATTAATTAAGGACCTAATTGAAAGAAATCTTGAAGAAAATGAAAGAGACTTGTTATAACTAAAAGCTAGAGACGTTTGTTGAAGACTACAATGTATCTTACCCATAGTACGAAGAAGACTAAAATGGATATTTAGCCTTGGAATAAAAATCGACGCTAAGATCAAACGCATGTAAAATCAACGGCTAAGATCGACGTGACAGAAATTGACGGCTAAGATGTAGTAGAAACTAGTGGCTAAGATTGAGCTACGTTAGCACTTTCGGTTAAATACTAACAAAAGTGAACCATACGACCCTTTTATGTTAACGACAAAAACTTCAAGGGTACCAAATTGTCACTTTTTAAACCTCAGGATACTAAAGAGGAATCGAGTCAAATCACATGGTACCAAAGTGTAATTTATCCTATTTACTATTACGGGTAGGGCCTGGATAGATACCACCATACTTGGACCTGACCCAAACTCAGAACCACAAGATAAAATTTCCATGTCCTCATTAAGTATGGATATTTTGATCATTCCTTATCTTCCTTACTTAGAAAATGTGAGTATATCTTTGAGAAAAATCGAAGTAATTAAACCAAAGACTTTGCATTATGACTACTTCAGAAAGTGATCAATTATAGGAAAAGTACAAGTTTGTGTCATCATGAAACATAAAGATAATGTCAATTTTCATTATGCATATTGTGTTTATGCTCATTTGAGCTTGAAAATGCATAATGGGGTTCACACATCACTTTAAGGACACTAAAGCTGTCTTTGTTCAATTTGTTTTGGTTTCTGAATATGCATATTGTGTTTATGATTCTTTTGAGCTTGAAAATGCATAATGGGGCTCACACATCACTTTAATTTCTTTTTTTGGTTCACACATCATTATGTAAAGTATCGTTGATGGATGGTGAGGATTCAACTTTCTCACTTTAATGTCTCTATTAATCTTTCTCTATCTTTTCCTCTCTCATTCTTTTACTTATACTTTATATACTTAGCCACAACATAATTCAACTTTTCCAATTCCCCTCAATTGCAGCTAATCTTATTTGAGGCACTGTTGTGTATGTGAGCACCTCTCCTAATTAGATTCGAACAGGAGTTCGCCATATTGTAGGAATTAGTTCCTTCTGCAAAACTCAACCCCTATTGGTATGTCTCTCTTCAATTGCTTTAACAAGAAAAGCATGATTTCTCTCAATATGGAAGGTGTTGGAGAAGATATGACCATCCTCTTGAATTATTTTACTTCTTTTACCATTGCTTCTTTTAGTATTGAACACTATTTGAATGTTCCACCAAGCATGAGTTATAAATAGAATCTTTTGATGGAATTTTATTGCAAAAAAGTTAGAAATAGAAAAAAAAAGGCAAAAGCACCATTTTTATCCTCAAACTTTACACCAATTGTTAATTCCATTCTCAATCTTTTTTTTGCAGTTACTTTTTTCCCTAATGTTTCACATTTTGGTCAATTTTATCCTTCGCTCTTACTTTCACTAAGTATTAACAACATAATCAACACATCTAATAATGTGTAATGTAAAATTGATAAAAAAAGAAACTCAAATCCTAACTCAAATAAAAAAATAGTATGAAGTTTATAATTAACTTATTGAAAGAAGTTGGTCAAAGGATAAAATTGACCAAAATGTGAAGCATTGGAGACGAAATTGACCATAAAAAAAAAGATTAGAGATGAAATTGACAACTAATATAAAGTTTGGGGGGACTATAAAGCTGCTTTTGCCAAAAAATGAAAGTTTTTTCTTTCTCTTTGCCAACTCACTTATTATAACACATATAAGGGATAAATCGTCAACATCAACTATTTACATTAGAAATAACAACATAATCAAGAGGAAATCACATGTTAAAGACTAAAACAAAACAGATGTGAAAGTTTGAGGATAAAAATTGAACAAAAAATAGTTTGAGGACCAAAATAAAAATTATCCCATAATTTGAGGACCAAAATGACTATTTGACCCTTTTTTTTTACAAAGTTAAGTATTTTGTTTAGAGTTAACTTATTTCATTGATAGATTTATAAAGGCAATATTCTCCTATAGGGATCACCATAAAACATTGAATAATACAATTTTTGTAACCCTATTTCACTATTTTCCAAAGTGTTAACATGGTATCAAAGCCCTTTCTCATTATTGAACAAACACTTCTTCTACCTCTCTATCTTCCATTATCTTCACTCATCTTTTAGCTATCAAATTAGATTATAAAATCTTCCTTCTCTATATAAGTCCGAAAAAGGCAACATAAGACATGCATGCCATATATAATAGCAACAAAGCTGTAGCTTAACACCCAAAGACATTATATGAGCCAAGAAAAATACAGATAAATTTTTATCTGCATTCATCTAATTGAATCGTTGATCTATTTGGTAATCATTTCGCAAGAAAAATGCAGTAATCAATTATCATTTTTATTTTTTTGCTGAGACTACATGTGAGCAAACTTGAAGTTTGGTAGTGAATATAAGATGTGACTAAACAGCAAATTGACTCTAACATATTATCGTAACTTTTACTACAATCTTCGGCCAAAAATATAGAAACTTTTACTACAATCCATAGGCCCAAAACATTTGTGGGATAACATGCTCTCCCTAATTTGAGACAAAAGCTATAACAATCAATCAAATTATAGGCCAGAGTTCTATTTGGTCTCTTAAGTTTGCTCAAAATTTTGGTTTGGTCCCTTAAGTATTTTACATTCTATTTTGGTCCCTCAAGTTTTTAAAAAGTTTCATTGTTAGTTTCTCACTCTTTTTTATCCATTTTTTTGTTAAAAAACCAGAAAAACTAACTTTAATCTCCCAAAAAATTTATTTATTTTTAATTAAGGTCTTTTTTATTTTATTAATAGGATCAAAATGTAAAAAAAAAAATGGGGTTTTAATCAATTTCGCCAAAAAAAAAACACGGTGTGTGATGATTGGTTGTAATCGTCACTAAATATACAAAACAAAAATTATAGGCTTTGCGACGGTCTTTTTGATTGTCCCAAAACTTTTTTATTTATTTTTTTTGTCAAATCCTAATTTTTAGCCCTATTCTTTATTCGTGTTTTTAGAAATTCTGTAAATTTTCAATACAAAAATCAATTTTAACCCAATCTAGATAGTTATAACAAGACAAAAATCAAAATTCATTTTATATTTAAAAATTTACTCATACATTAATCAATTCATATTGGATTCTAAATCCATAAAACATTATGCGTAATTAATATCCTAATTTTTTGGGCCTCCTCCAATTTAGCTTGGTGGGCTTCCTTGACTTGGTGGTGGTTGCGATTGATCCTTAATCAAGCATGCTGCAAGAGTCTCGGGTGGTAGATTATCGATCAATTGCTGCAATATCTCTTTGAGTTGGCCATTTTCATTTTCTAATTTAGAGATATGAGACCTCATTTCTACCATCTCAAGAGAGTTATTCTTTGAAGTTGACTCTATATTAGAAGTATGACCAACTACTTGTGTTGGAAAAGCCCTTGAATCTAACCCATGAACTTGACCAAAGTGCTCTCTGTGGCCTAAAGTTTGTGCCAATGAATTTGTAGTTGAAATAGCTTGAATAGAAGAAGGAGATTGAGATTGGATATCAAGAATTTTAGCCTGCATAAATAGTTACGTTTATTATCAATGTAGATCCCAGAAACATTGAAAGTTAATATAATTAGTTCTATATTATAAATTGAAGAACACCTACATGTACTAACACACTTTATAAATTTAATGAAATTGTAAGGATGCATGCATCTCTCTCTCATGGAAAAAGCAAAAGAATGTAGAAAAGATAGTATGCAAATATTCCACACGTTAGTTACCTCTAGTAATCCAATTGTTATGCAAAACAACATATGCAAAAACAACATAGAGATTCATAGTAGTTATTTTAGGTTTAGAAATAATATACCAAAAAGTGTCATACAAAAATTTTAGAAACGTGACTAAGTTACAATTTAACTAAATTGATGACATTCCAAGTCATATTTAAATATGAGGAGCACAGCATTAACATTGAAACAAACAAATTAGTAAGTTAAACTAGAATTTTTTACATCATTATATACATGATCTAAGGTATATATAGCTAAATATTTCATTTGTAATGTGGGGAGCCATCACATCCAAAATATGTAATATGAAAAATAGATTTGAATGTGGAAGAATTGACTTGCATGTAATGGTACACTACTTTTAGGTTTTAAATAAACAAAATAGGATGCATAAAACTTGATATAAAAGTCTGCATATTACACTGAAAACAACAGCAGTCAAAACAACAATAAATATAAGTTTTGCTATAGTCAAAACAAAATATAAAAGCTGAAAAGTCATCCAAGATTCGCCAACTTACAGCTTTAAAGAATAATTAAATTGATAATGACAACTAAAAAACTAAAGAAATTAAAGATATTCTATTTTAATATGCTAAAAAGAATGCCTACCATAGAACCTTTAATTTAATGATGAAGAAGTATTACTATGTTATCTTATTTCCCCAATCTTTATAGAAAGACTTAGATGCCAAAAATTTTGCTATAGTTGGAAAGCCACGTAAACCATATATTCCACTCTATCAACTACTAAAAGAAGTAATATAAAGCGAAAAGAAAAAACATATTTACAGCCTCATCAATACAACCACAGAACCATTCATCATAAATAAAAGTTTCAATTATACTTACTCCAATATTTGTAGCCTCATCATTAACCCATGATCCATCTGATCTCTTATGTGTGTTCATCCACAAAGTTCGACAATCAGCTTTTTCTTGTCCCATCTCACATTCCTATAGTACGTGGTTAAAAAACGTCAAGAATTCAACTTTATTAAGTTATAATTAGCAAAACATCTCCATGATCAATTTGAAAAGTAAAAGCAAATTTGTATATATATTAATTAGAACAATTAAGCTTTATATATATTATAGAGAAAAAAATAAATAATGCGAAATTAGAATAATTAAGATTTGTATATATTAATCAAATTTGAAGCACAAAATTAAAGTTTATGTGTTGATCAAATAATTGTAAATTAAAACCTTATGTCTCTTAGGGGTAGGCTTGGAACATCGACGACTAGACCCACACAAAATAAAATTCACAGCTTCAGGGATTGATCGAAAAGTCGTCCTTGATCTTAAATGACAATAGAACTGAAAAATGGCATAATGAAATTTAATCATCATCATCACTAAACATCATTTAATATTGTTTATAAACAAATCACATAAGTTTTTATGTATGTAATCTCATTTACCATATCGTTCATCTTTGTCTCACGCTGTCTACATTGTATCCTCCATCTTCCCAATCTTTCTTGAATATCTTCAATCTCCTTAACATTGGCAACATCCAAGTTTTCGGGAAGACTAAAGTTCACAACTTTCTCAGCTACCACCTCATTTTTCACCTTTCTTCCTCTCTTTGGACCCTGTGGACGCACACACATACATTACACCATTCTCATCATATTATAACATTAGATTAATTCCAATTAATCCAAATAACAGTCTAAGATACAAATGGCTCAAAGGCCTTAGCTTCATTAACTATAATTAATTGTATTTTCCTTTGACTAGGAGTTTTAGAAGATATTAAAATTTTGAAAAGTTGGCGAGTAATGTCAATTTCTCAAAAATTAAAAATAAAAATATGTGTTAATTGGGATAAATTAAACTCGAATAGAAGAACCTACCAACATAGAAGGATCAAGATCTTCTGGTCTTTGAATGGAGGATAAGTCTTTTTTAGAACTCGTTTCATCAATTTCTTCAGAAGCTTTTCTTTTTTGCTCGATTCTATAAGCTTCCCTAAACTCCTTCACTAATTTCTTTATCATCATACAAAAATGAAACCATATATGCATAAGTTCAATTATTATAACACTACAGATTAAAGCAATAGTCATTTAACGAGAGAAATTTTACACTTACCGTAATCATTTCTTTAAGAGCTTTAGTTAGTTGCTCATTTTGTGTTACTTCTTCTAGAGAATTGATCTTTCCTATCTCGTTGGCCTTCCGAATCTCTTGTTTGGATGAAAGACTTGACGACGCCATATTCTTCAATTTGTTTAAGAAAGTTAGGTTTAGGACAAAACAGATGTGTTGCAGAGGCTGGGAATATGGATATATATATATATATATATAAGCCTGCTCCTAATAATACCATAAGCATAATACACACATATATATAGGTGAATGGATTTAGGGTGATTGTAGAACAATGACTCTACTAAATAATTAACGACATTAGTAAAAACGATATTTATAAATAACGACATTAGTAAATACAATATTAATAAATAACGACATTAGTAAAAACGACATCAATAAAGAACAAAATTAGCCCTTCATTAAATTAATTCTATGTACTTCTTTTAATGACTATATATGTACATTATTTTCTTATCTTTAATTTAATATTTCAAGATATTAAGCCATAATGAATACTGGTGTGTATGAAAAATATCATTTTCTAAATTTATTACTGTAAATTTTATTAACATGAATGTGAAAAAATAATAATAAAATTCATATGTATAATCATTGTTTTTATAAAATATATCCATAAAAAATTTGGGTAAATTANTTTGGGGTCAATATGTAATTTTTGCAAAATTTGTTATGGTTAAAATTACAAAATAGCTCCAAAGGGTACCAAAGTGTTAATGGAGAATACCACAGGGTACCAAAGTGTCAAGTTTCAAACCACAGGGTACCAAAGTGAAATAAGGTCAAACCACAGGGTACCAAAGTGTAATTTACCCTAAAAAATTTATGGTTTAATTGTTCATTATAATATAAATTAGGATAAATTACATTCAATTCAACGTACATGTGATTTAGTGATTTAGCCCAATCTAACATTGGTGCTGTATGTGGTTCAAAATGTATCACTATAGGTACATGTGGTTTACACTGTTAACAATTAGAGTACATATGGTTTTGTTTTGTCACGTTTAATAGAATTTCACGTGTGGCTCAGTTCCGCTGACGTGACTCAATCTTAGCCATTGAATTTTATTACATCTTAGTTATCAATTTCTATTACATCTTAGCTATCGATTTTTGTTGCATCTTAGTCATCGATTTCTGTTGCATCTTAGGCGTTATTGGTTCCTCTATCAGCTTACCCGTCAGTTTCCATTGCAAGTTTAAATACTCATTATGATCGCCAACCTGTGGGGTAATTAAGTTTCATTTTTGTCATAAAACTATTTTGTGTTCCACTTTTGTCCTCAAACTTTCATATTTATTCTATTTTGGTACCCAAAATGTGATTTTTTTTTTGAGTTTTCTATGTTATTCATAATCATAAGTTGAAGATAAAAATTTTTGTGAAGATTTTCTTTATGAAAAATATAATCAAGTTTCAAAAAATTATAAAGAAAATCCAAGTTCAAGCATACACTACCAAAGCAATATATATACTAGGCTAGAGCACCAAGTATCGACCTATAGAGAATTTATTACTTGTGAATATAACTCTAAGCACAAACTATAGCATTTCTTACCAAAAAAACAAAAAAAAGAAGAAGCAAATGTGCTCTGTAGAAAATAATTGCTTTTGCTTATTTGAGAGGGTAAATTAAGGAAATTATATTGCTTCAAATGATTTTTTTAGTTGGTTTTTTTTATTTTGAAAAGTTAATTTTTTTAATGCCAAAGTCTTATTTTGGTCCCTCAGTTGTGCTCAATGATCCAAATTGGTTCCTCAGTTATTTTTCGTTCCATATCGGTCCCACAGTTTTTCAAAACTTGGCACAGTTGGTCACTCAAACATTTTCCATCCATTTTTCCGTTTAGAAAAAAAGGAAAAATAAACTTTCATCCCACAAAAGTTTTAGTTTTTTTACATGAGGTCATTTTCATTTTATAATAGGATCAAAACGTAAGAACAAAAAATAAATTAATATTATAAATGAATTTAAATAAAAATATAACTCCTTCCTCTCTCTCTAAAATCAACTCGTTCGGAGATCTCATATGCGGTGCCGTCGGAAGATTCTCCATTGACATCATGATTTATTGTCAATTAGGGTTAAATTCTGCGTGAGCTACCTTATCTTCATTTCTAATACTCTAGCACATCTCGTTAATTGTATTAGCCAATCCAAATTTCCCCAATTTTAGGGTTAACGCCGAAAGTGTTTTTTCTATGGAGTTGTTTTCAATTTCAATTAGGGTTAAATTCGATTCCAACTTTGACTCATTTGGCTCCGTTGAGCATAATCACAGATGGAGTCGATATAGCTGCTAAGAGTATAGTGATGGTGGAATGCCTTTGAAGGAATTGGAATGCTCTAGCCTTTGGAATCAGAGAGAGAGAGAGGGGAAAGAAGTTATATTTTTGTTTAAATTCATTTATAATCTTAATTTATTTGTTGTTATTACATTTTGATCCTATTATAAAAAGAAAATGATCTTAATGTAAAAAACTAAAACTTTTGGGGGATGAAAGTTTATTTTTCCTTTTTTTTTTAACGAAAAAATAGATGGAAAACGTTTGAGGCACCAACTGTGCCAAGTTTTGAAAAACTAAGGGACCAATATGGAACGAAAAATAGCTGAGGGACCAATTTGGAACATTGAGTATAATGGAGGGACCAAAATAGGACTTTGGCCTTTTTTTAATCAAGTTTATGTTGGTTGTTAACTTGTTATGGTGTTTCTTTATTTATTCTTGAATTCTCAGCTAAAAAGTGAAGGAAGATTGTAAATGAGGTTTTTTTTTTTACATGAGCAAGGAACTAAAAGACAAAAGACAAATTAAACAGGGACCATTCTGGGTAAAGCAACCCCAGTAAGGTCATCCTGAAGCAGAGAAAAACAAGAACGGGGGGGAATCATAAAATTTCAACCCAAAATCAGAAGACAGAGCATGTTTGGCCATTGAGTCTGCGACCCTATTCCCTTCACGTCGAGTGTGTGTGAGACGAGTCTCCCAACTCCTACCTTGAAGAGCCCTAATCCTGTAAACAAGACCATGAAACGGATGAGACGGAACGCACCCACTCTTCACCAAGTTCACCGCCACTGTAGAGTCACTCTCCACCCACAGTTTCCTACAACCCATCAACCACGCCGTTTCCAGTCCACTGTAAATTCCCCATAGCTCTGCTGCAAGAACAGAACTCGAACCCAGGTACTTCGTATACCCCTTAACCCAGCTACCACTACAGTCCCTGAGAGCACCACCGCAGGCCGTCCGGTTTCCACCCTCCACACAGGCACCATCGGAGTTACACTTCACCCAATCATCTTCGGGGAAAGTCCAGTTAATCAACTGTTCAACACGGCCAATCTTAGCCTTAGCCAAGGTAATATTGTTAGTCTCGATACTACGCGCCTGATGCAAAATACCCCAAATAACGTTATTACTAGAGCGAACCTCATTTGAAAAAATAGCAGTGTTTCTATCCTTCTAAATGGTCCACAAAATAACAGCAAACACGCTTTTCCACTCCAGCCCCTGCCATATCATTTTAGAATGAAGATTCATAATAATCCAACTCTTCATATTGGAATGCATGAAATCATCCCACCCATCCGGCGGTACAAAAGTCTTCCAAATAATTTGAGCAGCACAACAATCACGCAGGGCATGAAGATTACTCTCAGAAGCACAATCACAGCGCTGGCACATGTCGGAAGCACACATGCCTCTTCTCATCCTGTTCACATTGGTCAAGAGCTTCTCCTTCACAGCTAACCAGAGGCAGGATTTGATACGTAGGGGTCCGTCCCATTTCCAGATAAGGTGCCAAATATCATCTTTCGGAGGACACAAATCTTTCTCAAGGGACTTGTAGGCACTATTAACTATGAAAATATGGTCCTTACTAAACTTCCAAACCACCGTATCCTCACCATCATCAGGACGTGGAGGAAGAACTGAGGCAAGGCGCATCATAGTACTCGTCGGCGGATGAGAACGAAGTTCGATCCAGTTCCAATCCCCATCTGCAGAAACATAAGAGCTAACTTTCCTCTCCAAGTATTTACTTGTTCGCCGGGTAAATATGTTGGTCTAGCAGAAACAATTAGAGGGTTTAAATTGATTCTTTCTGGAGAATTAGATCGTCTTCCCGAACAGGCCTTTTATTTGGTAGGTAACATCGATGAAGCTACTGCGAAGGCTACGAATTTAGAAACGAAGAGCAAATTGAAGAAATGACCTTAAATCTTTGTGTACTGACCCCAAATCGAATAGTTTGGGATTTAGAAGTGAAGGAAATTATTTTATCTATTAATAGTGGACAAATTGGAGTATTACCAAATCATGCGCCTATTGCCACAACCATAGATATCGGTATTTTGAGACTACACCTTAACGACCAATGGTTAACGATGGCTCTGATGGGCGATTTTGCTAGAATAGGCAATAATAAGATTACTGTTTAGTTGCAAATGAAATAAAAAATTGAAGTAAATGATAAAATTTAAAAGGCCAAAGTCCTAATTTGTTATCATATCTTTTGTTTAGTTCTCAATTTGGTTCTATGTCTTTTTTGTTACAGATTTGGTCTCATATCTTTAGGTCAATTGCATAATTTGTCCTATATGTTTTGGTCAGGTGCAGTAGAGGATCTATATCTTTGGAAAAGGATCAACTAATGATATTGGAAAAATATGAGACCAATTCCACAACTTGACCAAAAGATATATGACAGAAAATTATATTTGACCAAATTGGGACCTTTTACAAAGATATGAGACCAAAAGTGTAACAAAAAAAGATATAAGACTAAATCGGGAGCTGATCAAAAGATATGAGATCAAATTTACACTTTGATCAATTTAAAATTATAAAGACTTAACTAAAAATTGATATAAATTAGCCCAATAAATCAATTAAACTATGGGGCCCACAAAATTCAATCCATGATTTTTAAAAAAAATGGCTTTATTAAGTTTTCTCAAATAAATATATTTAGGATAGAGAACTAACGATTCATGCCCATAAATTACTAAGGGTGAGAATTTGGGTGGATAACTAGCTAGGGTATTAGTTTAAACTTATCTATAAAAAATATTCGGTATTTTACAGATACTAAATATTGAATAAGATATGGGTAGTAAAAAAAAATATCAAATACTAAGTGGATGTAGATATTGTCTCAACTATTTAATATCCATTTGAAATGAATCGGCAATTAGGATATTCAGTATCATGATATCCTATAATATAAATATTTTACCATATGTTATACATTTTTATTTCTAATTAATTTATTTTCTTTAATGGATATTGAGTATCGAATATCGGATACATCCGATTACTGAAGTAGGATATCGTATAATCGACCATAGACATGTCAGATCCAGGGCATCCAGGGCATCCCAATTCGATTGAATGGAATGACAGTTTCTCATTTTGAATCTGTAAAATAAGAATTTTGATCAAATCACACATCGCAGTATACTAGACCCTCTAATTCTTTAAGAGGTTTATCTAAAAGATTCGCGATATAACTAGGAAGACGTTTCAAATACCACACGTGGGTTACTGGGCATGCCAGTTTAATATAGCCCATTTGATATCTCCGTATCCGAGAATCAACAAATTCTACTCCGCATTGTTCACAAAATTTTGGGTCTTCTTTTTTATCTCCGATTACTCGATAATTTCCACAAGCACAAATCCCACTTTTTATAGGCCCAAAAATTCTTTCACAAAATAATCCATCTTTTTCAGGCTTATTGGTTTTGTAATGAAAAGTATAGGGTTTTGTTACCTCCCCAACTATCTCTCCATTAGGTAGGATTTTATTGGCCCAAGCGTTTATTTGTTGAGGAGAAACTGATCCAATTCGGAGTTGTTGATGTTTATGCTGATCAATCATAGAAGAAAAATTATGATTCATTCCGATTAAGCTTCCTTCCTATGAATCTGGAATTTCTTCTCAAATACAAGGAAATGATTCAGTTCCAGAGCCAAAGATCGTAGTTCTCGAACAAGCAATCGAAAAGATTCTGAAGCATCCTTAGGTTTAGGTATTGTTCCCCCAATGATCGTAGTCCCCAGTACTTCTTGGCGAGCTCTAATATGATCCGATTTATAAGTAAGCATCTCTTGTAAAATATGAGCAACACCAAATCCCTCGAGAGCCCAAACCTCCATTTCTCCTACCCGTTGTCCTCCTTGCTTGGCCCTTCCTCTAAGAGGTTGTTGCGTATAACATGCGCATAATGTCCACTGGAACGTCCATGTATTTTATATTTTTATCATCAACTTGATGAATTAATTTCAAAATATAAGGCTTTCCTATTATAACAGGCTGTTCAAAAGGATCCCCTGTTCTTCCATCAAATATTCTGCTTTTTCCCGGATACTCGGGTTCAAATATCCACGGATTCGCTGTTTGCTTACTGGCTTCATATAATTCAGAAAAGACTAGTTTTCTCGAAGCCTCTTGTTCATATCTCTCATCAAAAGGTGCTATTCGATAATGTCTATATAGCATAGCCCCCGCTAACCCGAGCGAGCATTCAAATATCTGTCCTACATTCATTTGCGAAGGTACCCCTAATGGATTGAAGAACATATCAACGGGTCTTCCATCTTGCAAATAAGGCATATCTTGTCTAGACAAAATTTTTGAAACGATACCTTTATTTCCATGTCTTCCAGCTACTTTATCACCTACTTTGATTTCACGTTTCTGTGAAATATATATACGAATCATTTCTGGATTATAACTAGAACCCCCCTTTTTCTGGATCCATCTCACATCAATAACTCGCCCCCTACCACCTATCTTTGATAGAGTTCATTAATATCCGAGCTCATTAGTTTACCCCCATCTATTTGAATAATCGGTCTCAATTCGGGAGGAAGAACTGGTAATAGACATAAAACCATCCATTCGGGTTCTATATTTGTTCGAATAAAATGCTTAGCTAATTCCATACGTCGAACCAAAAAATTCTTTCTTCTTCCAACTTTTCGATCTTCCCATTCATTACCCGCGGATCCCTCTTCCCCTAATTCTTTCCATTCTACCAACGAAGAATTTATAATCATTCTCAAATCCAGGTCGGCTAATTGTTCTCGGATAGCACCTGCTCTAGTAGAAATTTCTCGATTTCGAAATGTATCGAAACCTTGAGTAGTAAAAAAAAGTGGGATGCTGTATTTCCAGGATTGGATTTCATATTCGAATGAACCTCGTAATCGTAAGAAAGTAGGTTTTTTAATATCCATGATTTTTTTGGCATCTTAGATATTTTGAGTTCCTATCAAATATCGGATATATAATATACGAATACGAAATGCTTATTTTTCAGATATAAAAATGGTACAAGTATTAAATATGATAAGCGAATATGAATCCAGTGATAAATAGTAATAAAAAACCGAATATCTTATTCATTGTCATCCTTGTAAATTACACATATGTAGATGCCATATATGTACCTTGTTGTGAAATAATTGAAAACATTTAAGTAAGAAGCATTACAACATAATCTCTCAAATCATAACAAGTATTTTATTGATAATGAGTTATTATTTGTGATACACATATAACTAGAGATCCTCAATTAATTGATTGAGAAGTAATTGAAGGTGGACAAGTATAATCGCAACCACATTTTCCATCGAAACAAGTTATTCCTCTAGAGCCTTGGATGACATTCATACATAAAACATTGCAACCCTCAATGGTGCAATTTTCCAAATCCACATATCTCACGCATTCTAGTGCTCTAACCTCATCACTACCTGCATGCATCCATCAATAAACTATCTTAATTATTTATACAATTGCATGAACTGATTAACATCATTAAATAAGCATATATATATATATTTCAAGAAAATTTCGAGCTCAATCATTTTTATTCAATCTCTTAAAAGGAAAAATAGGTTCATTTTTTCATATTTTTATTTTTTGGCTCACATTTATTTTTGTTGGAACTGTAAGACTCATTACCAGGTCTAATATAATGCTAGAAATAAATTGAAAACTGTGGAATTACATAATAGTGGAGTATTTCATTATTATTAATTAGTCTCTTTATATATAGTATATTTTTATTAACACATCCACCAATTTCAAAATCATCATCAATTAATAAAATCCGACTAGAACTATATATATATACTACAAACTATGAACTATAAATTAGATGAAAGAAAAATGATGACAATGGCAATTGATATATTATACATATATATATATATATAATTCATGACTATTACCAGCAATAAATAAGAGAAGCACAAGAAGCATGACAGAGATGTTGCTGCTCTTGATGAAATTCATATTTGAAGAGAAATGAATTATTTGGTAGCTTGAATATATGGTGGGATTAATTGAATGTTAGAGGCAGAGTTTTTATACTTTACAGATTGCTTCTCATTAAGATTTTTTAGATTTTCTTTCCTAATTAGTTTTTACTTTATTGTATAAATCAAATCCTCGTTATGAGGAATCCTGTGATAAAAATATAAGAGATTGTGTTTAGTTTTTTTTTTTTTCTTATTTTCTTATAAGACTTTGTTTCTTTGGTACCTAAATCAGTTTAAATATTCTGGGAATAGTCAATAATAAAGATTTGAAGAAAGATTGTTACCTATCTTGATCGTTATATATATATATAT
>QANZ01049775.1:92407-108284 GCA_003254925.1 Chamaecrista fasciculata | reverse complement strand
AGATGATTTTAATTAATAGAAATGTTTTATTAATTTAAATCATGAGTTTGAATTTGAATTTGAAATTCAAGATTTGAATTAAGATATTGGGGTAATATTTTAATTCAATAAAGAATTCAAATTCAAAATTCAAATTTGAATTAAAGATATTATGGTAATATTTTAATTCAAAAACATTGGGATAAAATAAATTGGTTATGACTTCCTAAAAGTTAGGAGTCATTTTTGATTTATAAAATTCCTTTAAAATAAAGGGAGTTAGGCGCCTATCTAGTGGGTCCCATTGGAAGATTTGATCTTCCATTTGATTCTCCAAGATAGCTGTTTGAATTTGAATTAAAATATTATGATAATATTTTAATTAGATATTCAAGTCTTAAAATATGATATTATTGTAATGTCATGGTTTTATAATTATTAAAATTGCCTAATTTTGATAATTATAGCTTAATAAAGTTGCCTAGCCCATTACACTTGAGTGTAACCCTAATTCATTTTGCAATTCATCTTCCTCCTTGTTGAGAGAGAGAGAAACTCGCCTTCTTCCTTGTAGAGAGAGAAGTTCGACTTTTCTCCTAAAGAGTTAGAGAGAGAAAGTCGATTTGGGCATTAGGGTTTTTTGAGAGAAGAAAACAAAAGGAGTTTTGTTGTTCTCCTCCATTGTTGCGCCTCCTAGCTTGAATTCAAAGAAGGAGTTCTTGAATTCAATCTCTGTAGATTCAAGTCCCTTGGTTCTTTGGAGAAAGAAACAGAAGGCTAGCACCTTGTGTTCGGGAAACTGTTCGTGTGGATCACCGGTAGAGGAAGGACGTTGCAAACGGACTTCTCAGACTCGCCTAGTTTAACCAGCCGATTGAAAGCTTGAGGTATAACACTTTTCGTATCTGGTTTTAAATTCAACTAGCGGATTTCAGGGTTGAAAATCTTTGAGCAGCGCATAAAATTTTTGTTTTACTTTTGCTTCAGCTGCGTGTTTTGCTCCGGGATTTCCCAACAATGTGCTGGTATTCCTGTATAGAGGTATGAAACCCTATATGGATGTAAGGGTTGACGCGATGTCCCCGCCAGCGTTGTGGTATGAATTCTTTATGGATAATGTGTATGTGAATGAATGTGATATAGATGATGAATGATTATTATACTGTTGGATTATCTGATGTGCTGGATTACCTACTTTGAGGTATCGGTTGACTCGGCTGTCACCACCAGCTTCTTTGTTTATATAGATGTTGTGATGTAACATGTGGGTTATTATACAATGATGATGTAATGTGTTGACTATTAAATAAATGTTTAGTTTGTTAGTGAATATGTTTGATTCTGGATTGTGTTTGCATGTTAAAAATGCATGCTGTGAACTTGTGTTTGAAGTTTGTTGTTGAGTGGGGGATTGTGGTTCAAGTAGAGAGTTACAACCCTACTGAGAATCTCCCTAGATTCTCACCCTACAACATCTCAGTGTGTGAGTGCAGGTTCTTAGTCGTCTTGTTCGTGCTGGAGGGTCAGAGATAGAGAGATTTTAATTTATTTGTATCCTGAGTTAGGCCCTGCGTGGCTTTTGTAGAGGCTGAGCCTCATGTACTTTGGTTTTAATTTTGGGCCATGTAATCTTATTTCTTGTTAGATATAAGTTTCATCCATTATTTGATAAGGATGTTACAAGAAGCACGACCAACTACTTGTGTTGGAAAAGCCCTTGAATCTAACCCATGAACTTGACCAGAGTGCTCTCTGTGGCCTATAGTTTGTGCCAATGAATTTGTAGTTGAAATAGCTTGAACAGAAGGAGATTGAAACTGGATATCAAAAATTTTGGCCTGCACAAATAGTTTATTATCAATATAGATCCCAGAAACATTGAAAGTTAACACACCTTATAAACTTAGTGAAATTGTAAGCATGCATGCATCTCTCTCTCATGGAAAAAAGCAAAAGAATTCAACAAAGATAGTATTCAAATATTCCAAACGTTAGTTACCTCTAGTAATCCAATTGTTATGAAAAACAACATATGTAAAAACAACGTAGTCACGTAGAGATTCATAGTAGTTATTCTAGGTTTAGAAATAGTATACCAAAAAGTGTCATACAAAAGTTTTAGAAACGTGACTAAGTTGCAATTTCACTAAATTGATGACATTCCAAGTCATAATTAAATAGGAGGAGCACATTAACACTGAAATAAACAAATTAGTAAGTTAGACAAGAATTTTTGACACCATTATATACATGATCGAAGGTATATATAACTAAATATTTCATGTGTAATGTGAAGAGCCATCACATCCAAAATATGTAATATGAAAAAAGATTTGAATGTGGAAGAAGTGACTTGCATGTAATGGTACACTACACTTTTATGTTTTAAATAAACAAAATAGGATGGATAAAACTTGATATAGAAGTCTGCATATTACACGCAAAACAACAATAGTTAAAACAACAATAAATACAAGTTTTTCTACTGTCAAAACGGAATATAAAAGTTGAAAAGTCAGCAAGATTCCCCAACTCACAACATTAAATAATAATTAAATTGATAATGACAACTAAAAAACTAAAGAAATTTAAGATATTCTAACTTAATATGCTAACAAGAAGGCATGTGTTAGAACTTTCCAATTAATGGTGAAGAAGTACTACTATGTTATTTGATTTCCCCAATCTTTATAGAAAGGCTTAGATGCCAAAAATTTTGCTATAGTTGGAAAGCAATGTAAACCATATATTCTAGCCTATCAACAATCCAAAATAGTAATATAAAAGCATAAAAAAAAAACCATATTTGAATGGTCATTCATCATAAACAAAAGTTTCAATTACTTACTCCAATATTTATAGCCTCATCATTAACCCATGATCCATCTGGTCTCTTATGTGTGTTCATCCACGAAGTTCCATGATCAACTTTTCCTTGTTCCATCTCACATTCCTATAGTACATGGTTAAAAAATATCAAGAATTCAACTTTATTAAGTTATAATTCGCAAAACAACTCCACGATCAATTTTAAAAGTAAAAGTAAATTTGTATATATATTAAGTAGAACAATTAAGCTTTCTATATATTATAGAGAAAAAAATAAATAATACGTAATTAGAATAATTAAGATTTGTATATATTAATTAAATTTGAAGCACAAAAATAAAATTTGTGTGTTGATCAAATAATTGTAAATTAAAACCTTATGTCTCTTAGGGATAGGCTTGGAACATCGACGACTAGACCCACATATAATAAAGTTCACAGCTTCAGGGACTGATCGAAAAGTCATCCTTGATCTTAAATGACAATAGAATTGAAAAATGGCACAGTGAAATTTAATCATCATCATCACTATACATCATTTAATATTGTTTATAAACAAATCACATAAGTTTTTATGTATGTAATCTCACTTACCATATCGTTCATCTTTGTCTCACGCTGTCTACATTGTATCCTCCATCTTCCCAATCTTTCTTGAATCTTGTCAATGTCCTTAACATTGGCAACATTCAAGTTTTCAAGAAGACTAAAGTTCACAACTTTCTCAGCTACCACCTCATTTTTCACCTTTCTTCCTCTCTTTCGATCCTGTGGACGCACACACATACAATACACCATTGTCATCATATTATAACATTAGATTAATTCCAATTAATCCAAATAATAGTCTAAGATACAAATGGTCTAAAGGCCTTAGCTTCATTAACTATAATTAATTGTATTTTTCTATGACTAGGAGTTTTAGCAGATATTAAAAATTTGAAATGAAGGCAAGTAATGTCAATTTCTCAAAAAATAAAAATAAAAATATGTATCAATTGGGATAAAATTAAACTCGAATGGAAGAACCTACCAACATAGAATGATCAAGTTCTTCTGGTCTTTGAATTGAGGATAAGTCTTTTTGAGAACTCGTTGCATCAATTCCTTCATAAGTTTTTTTTTTCTCTACTTTAAAAGCTTCCTTAAACTCCTTCACTGATTTCTTTACCACCATACAAAAATGAAAACATATATGCATAAGTTTAATTATTATAACACTACTGATTAAAACAATAGTCATTTAGTGAGAAAAATTTTACACTTACTTTCATCATTTCTTTAAGAGCTGTAGTTAGTTGTTCATTTTGTGTTGCCTCTTCTGGAGAATTAATTGTTTCTATCTCGCTGGCCATCTGAATCTCTTGTTTGGATGAAAGACTTGATGATGCCATATTCTTCAATTTGTTTAAGAAAGGTAGGTTTAGGACAAAACAGATGTGTTTCGGAGGCTGGGAATATGGATATATATAAGCTTGTTGCTAATAATACTGTAAGCATAATACACAAATATATATAGGTGAATGGATTTAGGGTTAGATTGTAGAACAACTTCTCTACTAAATAACTAACGACATTAGTAAAAACGATATTAATAAATAAAAAATGATATTAATAAATAACGACATTAGTATAAAACGGCATCAATAAAGAACAACATTATCCCTTTTTATGTACTTTCTTTTCTTATCTTTGTTTTAATACTTCAAGATATTAAGCCATAATAAATACTGATGCGTATGAAAAATATCATTTTCTAAATATCATACTTCAAGATGTGTACCATTACATGTAAATTTCATTAACATGAATGTGAAAAAATAATAATAAAATTCATATACATAGTCAATTTTTTTTTTTAAATATCCAAAACAAATTTATGGTTTAACTGTTCTTTATAATATAAATTAGGATAAATTACATTCAAGTCAACGTACATGTGATTTAACCCAATCTAACATTGGTGTTGTGTGGTTCAAAATGTGTCACTATGGGTACATGTGGTTTACATTGTTAACAATTAGGGTACCTGTGGTTTTTTTCTGTCATGTTTAATAGAATTTAACGTGTGGCTCACGTGCCGCTGACGTGACTCAATCTTAGCCATTGATTTATATTACATCTTAGTTATCCGTTTTTATTACATCTTAGTTCTCGATTTTTATTGCATCTTAGTCATTGATTTCTGTTGCATCTTAGGCGTTATTGTTTTCTCTGGAAGCTTACCTGTTAGTTCCACGACAAGTTTAGATACTCATTATGCTCGTCAACTTGTGGGGTAAGTTTCATTTTTGTCATAAAACTATTTTTTGTTTCACTTTTGTCCTCAAACTTTCACATTTGTTCTATTTTGGTACCCAAAATGTGATTTTTTTTTAGTTTCTACTGTTATTCATAATCATAAGTTGAAGACCAAAATTGTTGTGAAGTTTTTTTTTTTTTATGAAAAATATAATCAAGTTTAAAAAATTTATAAAGAAAATTCAAGTTCAAGCGTACACTACCGAAGTAATATACTAGGCTAGAGCACTGAGTATCATCCTACGGAGAATTTATTACTTGTGAATATAACTCTAAGCACATACTATAACATTTCTTACCAAAATACAAAAAAGAAGAAGCAAATTTCCTCTGTAGAAAATAATTGCTTTTGCTTATTTGAGAGGGTAAATTAAGGAAATTATATTACTTCAAGCAATTATTTTAGTTGGTTTTATTATCTTTCAAAGTTAATTTTTTCAATCAAGTTTTTGTTGGTTATTATGGTGTTTCTTTATTTATTCTTGAATTCTCAGCTTAAAAGTGACGGAAGATTGTAAATGAGGTTTTTAATTAGTATGTGCTTAAATTTTTTTCTTCATCTATATTAACACTATATATATATATCTCTCTTTTTGATTAATTAGTATGTGCTTAGATTGTTTTCTTATTCTATACTAACAAATATGTAAAGTTTGAAACCAATTAATGACAAAAAAAAATGGTATACCATGAGGATTTTTTTTTTGGATAAATTACACTTTCGATTCTTGTGATTTGACCTTATATGGATTACACTTTGGTACCATGAGGTATTCACCGTTACCACTTTATACCTTGAACATTTTTTCGATTAGATTTGGACGGAAATTTACATGTGCAAGTCACATGCCTTTACTAAAACTCAAATTTCACTCATTTTGTCACATTGTAGATCAAACACTGATTTTTAATAAACAAGCAAGTAACATTTGGAAAGATAAGAAATTGGCTTCTCAAGAAAGCCTATGTGAGCTGTTGTTCTTTGTGATGTCGAAGTGCCTTCATCAGTTTCTCCAATCTTGGCAAGCTGTAATACCCGAAAAATATTGAGATTTTTTATTAGCATTTATTTGAGGCCTTATATGATGATGTTGAAGGAATTATGGTAAATATTAGACTGGGTATTTAGTGTAGAATAAAATTATGTAGTGAACTCCATGATTTTTCTGAGTTTGTGGTTAAATTTTCGGAGGATTTTGAGTTAAAATTTATCCAGCTTTGAAAAATAGATCTAATTGTGCCTCTCATTCCAAATATTTTTAGTGTACAAAAATTAATTTGAAAATATGTTTGGAACCTATTTTTAATAAGGAATTTATTTATACTCATTATTTTTCTTAAAACTCATATTGAAAAATACACATTCTAAAGCTAAAATAATAAAATATTATTACTTCTTTTTAATTAAAACCCGCTTTGCCCAATTAATCACCAAGCACGGCCAGCTAGCTTCTACTTCTAGATTCCTCTTCTTCCTTCCAAAACCCTTATCTCTTCTCTTTAACCCTATATCTTCTTTTCCTCTCTCATTACATACACTAACAACCAAGAAAAGGGTCGAACCACCACCACTAAACTGACCCCTGTCGGCACTCCCCCTTGCTCCAGCCGTCATTTAGTTGCCGGAAACTGCCACCACGGTGGGTGAGTTTGCATTTTCGTCATAACTCTTCATGTGTTGTTTTTTTTTTTCTTTTCTTCTTCTACAACTCTTGAAATTTCTTGATGTTTTTGACTCCTTGATGTATTATGATGACTTAGGAAGTGATTTTAAACTAATTGAAGTTCTAGATCATGCTTTCATTGTCTTCAAATTTGGCCCCCAAGTAAATAACCAAAATTGGGGTTTTTACCCAAACCTCTTTGTTTTCTTGAAATTAATTGTTTAAATGAGTTTGTTTGATGATGATAATAATGGTTGTTCCAACTATTTGGATTTAAGAAGTGTATTTTGGAATTTGATATTTTGGCATGAAACTTTACAGTTTGCAAATAGGTCCCTATGGATGATTTTGATGATTTTCATGAAGTAAATGGATTTTTATAAAATTATGGAGGATCTTGAAACTATAATGTTGTATTTAAAATGTAAGGATTGGATTTTTACATCATGGTTGGTATTAGAAAGTAAGAATTTTCAATCTTGATATAGTTGGAATGTTGGTAATGAACTTTTTGGAAAATTTGATCATTAACAAAGCATTTGTTTAAGCTCCCAAATGTTAACCCAAGCTCTCCTAGAGTTAGATTGGTGTCCAATGTTTAGTGAAGTATCAAAGTTGGTGATATTGAGAATAAAGTTCGGATTTGAGAAGACTCATGATATATATAGTAGTTATGTAAGAGATTTCACTTGGTGGGTTATGTGTTAGAAGTATTCTAACATAAGAAATGTACTTCGCTATCTAACTTAGGTGTTATGCATTTATCTCAAGCGTGAAGGTAGTAAGTTGATTAGTGAATTTTAGGTCATTGTGCATAATCTTCAGGTGAGTATCCTCTCTATTCTAGAAATTGATTTATCCTGCTTATGTGACATGTTTGTGCATATTGTTTTTGGAAAGGTTAAAGTTTCTATGAAAATATGTTTGAAAAGATCATTTGAGACTTATGTGTATGATATCATATTTTGGAAAATACTATGATGAAAATGATATTTGATATTTGAAAAATGTTTTTTTTTTGCTGGTTGGGTGAATCGTTGGTCCTTTCGTTATGCGTACCAATCGGGCTTTCGGTCCCGGAGTCACACCATCGGTTGGCCAAGATGTGATGTGGGCATGGATCTAAGCTTTCGGGGATGTGCCACGAGAGACATGGTTCAGGGCTTTCGAGGTCGTGCCACGGTAGACCGTCTCCAACCCTTGAGGTGAGGAGTCTATTCGTTCTCGCGGGATAGGCCATTTGTAGGACCTTCTATTTCACTCACCAGTAACGGGGGCGCCACTCATGGGTTTTATGATAAAATGTATTTCAAATTTGCAAAATGATTTTTGAATGATTATAGAGATTTGGATTATATGGAATTTTCGTTGGTTGTGCAAGTATGTAATTTATATGATCATTCGAATCATGATTTGTATTATGGAATTTGACTATACGATTACTCTGACTACGAAAAGTAATGATACAGATATTTGATTCGTGATTTATGATTGAGATATGAATATATTATATGCATGCAATATTATTTTGAAACTAGTGGAGATACCTTGCTCTCCACGACGAGAATAGATTGGATTACTCACTGAGTCTCTTGACTCACCCCGTTGTTGTTACCATTATCATTTTCAGGTTCGGAGGAGTAATTTTTTTGTGCCGTCTAGATTGAGTAGCCCTCTTGGAGTCCCACACATTGTTCTTGTGGGTATCTTGACTTTTCGTAAAGTGTTGATTCATTTGAAATTTGTATTTGACTCTAGTTGTGCTCCGTTAGATTTACAGTCAAGCAAGTGTTAAGTTTATTTTTATGAAAGATTGAAATCATGAGCAATGAGTTTGTAAATTATTGTTGGAGTCCCACAAGGACACAAGTGTTAGGCTTACGGGCCATAGGGTTCTTCCTTGTGGTTCGTGCCGGTCACAGATTCCATTAGGGGGTCGTGAAAAAGTTGGTATCAGAGCAATGGTTATGTCACTGTGTCTAACGGAGCAAAGTGTCTTTCAGTGTTATCTTTTGTTGCTATTATGAATCTCGGGCATAATAACAACATAAGCTAATGTCTGAGAGGCCTTATAGGATGTCTTGTGTCATTCTGTATCAGTTCTTGAATCTTCTATGTGGGGTTAGTATTGTTGTCAGGAATGCCCCTCTTTAAAGACTCCTTAGTCTTGTGATTTTTGTCTTAGAGTATGTTCTGGAGCAATCGCTGAGACTTTTGCCCTCTTAAGTAGAGTAACTATTTTGTTGGGCTTATTTGTAGTAAATATAGTTTGTAGAGGAGTACTTTTGGTACAACTCTAGCTATTGAGCCCCTAATGCAGTGTTTGGGACTTGCTTCTGTACTTGGTAGTGGGTAAACTGGTTGTTGAGTTATTAGATGCATTTAATATTATGGGAATTTTGATTGTGGTAATAATTGAGGTGGATTTAAATGCCATCAACATTGTCTGATGTATTTTACTCTGTATATTGTGAATTTATTTTATGATGAGTGATGACTATTAACGTGTGTATTATATGCCTAAGTTAAAGTGGTGAAATGGTATATTGGTGGGATGATTGAAATTTACAAGGGTTGTTTAATGTATGATATCACATTTGTACTTGTATATATAAAGGGTGCGTAAAATGCAATAAAGTTATAGGGTGAAACTCTTGAAGTTTATTATGCATATAGGTGTGAAAGGGGTTACGCGTATACTTAGAATTTAATAATTGTGGATACCAATATGAATATTGAATATGCATGTGTTTGAAGACGATTCTTCCAAGGATTTGGTAGTTTATATGATCTTAAGTATGGGAAAACTGGATGGAATTTGTTGTAAAAGGAAGGAACATTGTTTGGTTCTCACATATAGGAAATCTGGCCATCAAAATTGATCTAGAAATTGACCTGTGATATTTTATGTCAATGTTTGAGCATGTGGTATAATTTTATGGTTGGGTCTGAATTTTGGTTTTGGTTTATTCTGACCTAATTAGACTCTACTTTAAAAGAGCGATTGGGTGGTCATGAGTTTCTAAGTTTTGTTACTTCCCAAATAAGCTTACCACATGAACTTGTAGAGTTAACTAATCAATAAACTTTGTAATGGTTTTTAGTCCATGATGATCAAAAAGTTCTAGTGTATGTTCCCAAAAACTGTCTGCATGGAGTCCTGTGTGTGAATACTTTACTGAAATTGTTTTTATATTGTCGTTTGCCATGCGTTTTGCATGTCATGATAAATTTGAATGTGGTGTTTCTGTGTTTTGTGAGTAAATGATGTGGATAGTGGGCTGATTTATAACATGAAAGATGTATAAACATTTTATTATAATGGTGTTGTGCATTCACTTTACTTGGGTATAAGAACTTTTTAATATTATGTCATAATTGGATTTGTCACTAATACACCATGAGTGTTTGTGTGTGCTCGAACCCGTTTTAGACTTGGTGATGTGCTGAAATATTGGAAATAATTTGCATTTTATAATTGTGTTAATAAGATATTTGGATTCCAAAAAAAAAATGAGTCGAGGACAAATTTTTGACATGATTGTGCATCCCCGTTTTAGTGATATCTTGTGAAGCATTATTTACTTTATGTTAGTGAAATTTCCAAGGCATTAACCATATCTCAATGTGTTAAATAATATAAATGTAAATGCTATGAATCCTATTCAACTTGTTTTGCTCCATATGTTGTGAATCTATATTATTATGAAAAGAACTGATTGTGTGTCTATATGATATATATACCTTAATGAGAGTGGTGAAAGGACATGATAATGGTATGACTGATGAAGAATAAAAGTGCTAGGAATGTTTAAAGTATGTTATGCATCTGTGAGGGTGGTTATGGGTATACTTGTTTGATCACTCTGTGAAATGAGGGTGTTTCAAGTCTAATTTAAACAATGATATATGCAAATTTTTCCGTTGTGAGAAACGACTAATTTCATGAGGATGGATATCTATATGCTAGTATGTGAGATGTCTTCATAAAGATGGAATGATGGCTACTCAAATAAAAGATATGAATTAGGTGATTAAGTAAATTAAGAAAAGTAATGAAATGAGTTCACAGAATTAGTAAGTGTCTTTAAGTGATTCTTCCATAATTGTCTCAATTGAAAAATGTGGGATGATATTCTATGATTAAGAGTAATTTCACAAAGACTGACATGGTAATTGCACTTAATGCCAAGTTTGTGTAGGAAATCTATTATGTAAGCTATGTTCAACTTTAGTCCTCTCTGTGTTCAATGAAGTGTAGATATTGCGAAGACTTTCATTGTGAATACATCTTAAAAAGTAATTATGTTGAGTTTGGATAAAAGGATTGGATGCATGTCAAATTGTCGTTACCTTAACGTTGTGATTTAAGCCTGCTAGTCGTGCTTCGCTTCTATGTTTAAATGTTGCTGATTTGTTAGCTTATTATTAATGTAGATGATATTTAGTAAAACTTATGGCCATGTGATGTCATGTCGACATAGGAGAGAGTCTTCTAAATTAATTTATTATAAAATGTTGGTTAAGCAATACATATGTCCTGGGCATGTACGATTGTGGACTCTCAGCATTGATTTATGTCTTGGTGGATTGGATGAGAGATAAAATCTAGGAGGTGTTTTATTGTTGTGATCAGTATCTATGTTTCATGTATGCTTTAAGTTATCTTCACATATCTTCAGATACTTCATACATGCTTTTATTGTCTCAAATGCATGTCTTTTTTTAACAAAAAATGCATGTCGATCTTGTTTAGTAATATTTTATGCATCTTTAAACGAAACATGGTCAAACTTTGAATTCATTTTGAAAATCTTCTTTCATGCATCTCAATATGTTTTTCTATAACAAGAACAAATTCTATCTTGTTACTATCTTATATATATTTTTAAATCATTACTTATGGATTTTCGTGTTGTTTTGTTGTCGAATTGGTACACCAGGCTTTGGGGTGACACTTCGTTCATGCTCTCAAGTCATTTTGTATGCTTTATCTTGAAATTTTGTTGTTTAATGTGTATGTCCTGATCTCATAATCTGTTGAGCATGTTCTCAAATGCGCGGTCTTGTGCTTATTGTCTTCCCTTTACTACTAAGTTGTACATTTTGGTTTAACTACATTTTAACCCATCTTTCTAAGTCTATTTTATTGTATTTTCATATGTTTTCATTGTTCAAAGATTTTTATCTTCATGTTTTAGTCATATTTGTGTTAAACAAGATTTGTTTGTGTTATAATGTGGTACTAATTCTGTAAGAAGTTCAATTTTGTTGTTGTTCAGTTAGGTAGTTATTTCTGTTTTATTTTTTTACATCTACCGTTTAATATAGCTTATGTAATTTTTTTCAATTAGTTAGTTGAAGTTGTTGCAAATGTATGAGTTATTTATACCTTGTATAATGTCCCCTTGGCATTCAGATTGTATCATTCAATTTTAAAGATGGAACAAAATTGCCCACATTATTTCCCCTGACATTCTCTCTGTTTTATTTTTCGCATTTCTCCTCTCTCTTTCTCTTTCTCTGGATATTTTCTTTTCTGTGTTCTTATTCAAGAAACTGAGTTTTCTAGTTCTATTGAAGTTTTGGGCGGAATACTTTATAGTTTGCATAGTTGGGAACCCATATTAGTCACCATATAACTCCTTTAATGACCACTATATGTCGTGTTATACAATTCCATATCTTTTTCTCTTTTCCCCTAGTTACATGTTCTATTCGAGAAAGGTAAAAACAAGTGTGTAAAAGTAAGCAAGTCTTAAGCATGTTTTTAGGTTACCTTTCATGCATTTAACTGTGTTTTTACTTTCCTAGATGTCTACCCTGTTTTGATAACGCTTTAGGCATACCTTAAAGGTATTGGGCATACCTTCTCTTGCTTCCTGAAGGCCCAAATGTTCCCACTTGATTTGGCTGTGTTTTGACTCATCCTAAGCATCTTCTCATGACTTTTAAGGTGTTTTTGCTGTCAAATTTGCGCAAATTGGTTTAGCTGAATTTTGAACTCATTCTCAAGTTTTGCTCATACTTTTCAATGATGTTTGCCGTACAAACTTCAAGTTCTGATGTGATTTTTTTTAGTATGTTTCACACTTCGTCCACACATTTGAAGTTTATTAAACATTTGATAATCCTCTTCTTGAGGCTTTGAACAGAATTTTGCTTACAATTGATCCTTTGGTATTAGGTTAGCTCTCATGCTTCCAACTTGCCTTGACTTATAATACTGATAGCACTAACAATTGGACTATGAACGTTGTTATGGTTTTAGTTTGGGAAGTTTATAGTGTGATGCGATACATGTTCCTTTATATAATATAGAATTGGGGCTGGGTTTTGAGAATAAATAACTTGGTTTTGCTATGAGTGGGTCTGTTGCATTTCTTTTCGTTTCATCTTAACAGTAATACACCCCATCATTTTGCTTTCTTTATGTTACACTATGGTTTATGTTTGTATCACTCCAAACCAATTTTGCTATGCATGGGATGATCTGATGAGAAAAAAAAAAGACATGATAAATTCATGAATATATATATATATGTACTAAAGTGTAATGTTGGGAGTTAGTTGATCATATTAATAGCCTTGAGTATTTTTTTTTCTTTCTGTTTGATTTTTAAATTTTGTATAATTAGGGATTATAGAGGAAATTCTTTGCCTTTACTACAAAAAGGGTTTTTAGTGTGTGCTCTGAATCTGCTTGAAGATTTGGCAATGAAATTTGGGTTGAAGTTTGCCCATGACTTCTAGTGTTATAAAATTGTGGTTTAATAGGACTGTGTTAAGGTAGCAATTAAGAGGTAGGGAATGATATGAGCAAGTATTCTCACTTGTTTGAGATGCATGGTTAGTAGGCATGTTGAAATTCGAGGACCGAATTTCTTAAGGGGGAGAGAATGTAATACCCCAAAAATATTGAGATTTTTATTAGCATATATTTGAGGCCTTATATGATGATGTTGAAGGAATTATGGTAAATATTAGACTGGGTATTTAGTGTATGTTAGGCAAAATGCACAAGGAGATCCTAGAGGGGGAGGGGGGAATGAATAGGATCTGAAAACTTTTTCGCAAACTGTTAAGGAGTTGCTTGTATAAACTCAGTTCCTTACTGAAGGTTCACTTCCTTAACAAAACAGATTAATCAAAGTTAGTTCCTTAAAGAAAACTTCAGTTCCTTTTACGAAATAGTTCAGTTCCTTGTTAAAGCTTTCAGTTCCTTTGGTGAACAAATCACTTCCTTAGAAACAGATCACTTCCTCTAAAACACTTTGTTTCCTCAAAACAGTTTTATCTCCTTAACAACACTTTTATCAAAACCTATGTATCAAAACCTTTTCAAAACTTAACTCAAAGATATAAAATGCAGAATTAAAGAGTTAAGGGATAGAAAGATAAACACCACGATATATAGTGGTTCACAAAAGAGTATAATCCTTGATATGGACTTCTCTCTTATGCTACATCCACTCCCTAAGCAAAAGGGCAAGGGAATCCGTATATTAGTACTTGTAGGCAACCAACCAATTACAATGGAATCAACCTAAGAATAGGATCACCCCTAAGGTTTTACAATCTCCCTTTTACAGTACCCACAAATCCTCACGGGTAGTCTCAAGGCTCATATACACTCCTCTTATCTTGCAACCACATATGGCTCACTACTAGGGTTTCACAACAAACGAGGAAGCCAACCTACTACCACTAAGGTTTCAAATGAATCAGACAATTTAGATGAAGTGGATGGTGTCTCTCACGAAGAGTAGTTTCACACGAAGTGATTTTTCCACTGAGGATTACAACACATGTAATAAGCACTAAGCTTTTTGAATTCTCGTAACAGTAGCTTGAACAAATCAGATTCAGTAGTCTTCAACGTTTGAAGTCATCTTCTTCATATAGTCATCGTTGAGGTTGAGCTCCATAAGGAAATGATTTGAATTCTTTGATTTCCAAATGCTCCAACGGCTAGGTCATCAAGAATCTTCAATTTTCTTCAATGCTCATTCAGCTCCAACGTATACAATTCAGAAACATCTTTCTTGATGTCCACACAATTCAAATTTGCGTTTTGACTCCATAAGGATACAACATTAAACTGGTCAGGATCTGACAATCAGGATATGAAATGTTTCCATATATAGATCCTCACAATAAACACAAATTATAAGTTAGGAAATTAATTCCAATCATTGATATTATGAAATCAACATTTAATTAACTCATATGACTTATTTCCTAATCAAAAGCGTATGATATAATTGATGGAGATTGTGCCTTAGGGCCAATCATTTTATAAATATGTTTTGAACATATTGATTAATTTATAGAGATAAATTAATGGTTATCATATTATTAGCATGTTTACTATGATAACAGTCCCTGATTAATTATGAGATAATTAGTCTAAAATGTCTCTGGTCGCTCATTCAAGTGGGAACTTGAAATGAACTAAGACCAGCATGACCTCGGTGTATAGAGATACATGCACTAGATGCTGGAACGAGAGTCATGGTGCAATTGTGTAAAGGGTTACAAGTTGCTGGACTGACCCGGAGAGTCCTGCATGGGTTTTAGTCATGAGCTAGCCTCTCCTGTACACCTGTCACGATGCCCTTAGACCTGAGGTCTTCATTATTTCGGCGTTGTAGTTGTCAAACTTTGGCCTAGTCTAATGTTACCCGTAGCAGGGTAACCATAAGGGTTAGGTACGGGTTTGGTTGATTGCCATGCTGAGGAATGTGGTTGACCAAGATGGAATTTTGTCACTCATAAAGATGGGAGATATTTAACTGGGCCCATCGATGAGTCTGTCCAAGGAAATGTGTGGCCACACTAGTGAATGGGACTTACTCAAGGAATCGAGAAAGTTGAGGACTGGATTATGGATGACTTTCCCGTGCCTAATCCATGACCAAAATATCGTAGGACAATAGGGATCAAGACAAGGTGGTACTAAGGTCAAGTCGTTTCGGGGTTAAACGATAACTCACGTGTTTTGGGTAGTCGTGATGGCTTGCTAGAGTCCGCTCTCGACTTGTGAGTCATAGAGATGACTTGCTGCCAACTTCACGTGGGGCCTGCTGGGTCACACACGAGCA